>JANRMR010188470.1:0-10916 GCA_025434825.1 Bergia sp. 'catenularis'
ATTGTTTAGATTTTCTTATCATTTTTCTTTTTTGTTTACTGTTTGTAATTTTAGTAATTAGAATTTTTAGCCTTTTTAGCCTTTTCTAGATTTAAATTATGCATTGTATTTATTGAAAATTGTAGTTTTTTAACGTTGGTCTATAATGACAATAATAATAATAATAATAATAATAAAAATAATAAAAATGGTAATTTATTTCCTTTCCACCTCAAGAACCAAGTTACATCCTCTTCCGTATCATCATTTTAAGAATAGAATCATATAGAGGATATTACATGGACGCGCGAAGATACGAATTTTATCTTCGTGTGTTCGCTCACTCGTGAGAGATGTTTTCAACACAAGAAGATAAAATTCGTATCTCCAAGCGGCCTGTTTACTACATTAATATAGATAAAATACCAGGTACTATGCAGTTAATTATTGACGAAAGTTATGTTGAAATCCTTTTAATGTTCCAAATACAATCTAGCGATCAGAAAGTCGAACTGAAATAATTTGACCGAGTTCTTGCTTTGACTGACAGCAAGAAATCTTAAATTTTCATTTTCTTTCGACACTTGAGGTTTTTCAGAATCTAAAGGAGGGCAAACAACACAAAAAATCATTATCACGAGTAGTCTCAGTAATATTTTCGTCCAACTCCACGATGACAATCGGGGGCAGAAGGAAGCGACAGGAGCAAGCGGCCACAGGGAGATTAAAAAAGGGCGCGAAATCTACGAGCGCTGATTGGATGGCACTACGTAACCATGGTAATTTGATATCGTCACACGTGAAGAGAACAATGATATCTTCACTGCGCGCGTATGGCTTTTTAGAAATAGAGAAATCCTGGTATTTTATATATATATTTTATGTGATAATACTAATGTGACTATCCGGCGGCCATATCAAGCGAGCAGATGCGAGACATATGTCCAGCGGGTACACACCATAAATTGATTCAGCTCCCCATGTGAGGTAGAGCATTTGACCGGTAATCAGAGTGTCATGGCGTTCGATTCCCGTCATTGACTCAGATGTTTTTTGAATATTTCAACTTGAGTAGTATTTCCTTTCCACCTCAAGAACCAAGTTGCATCCTCTTCCGTGTCAATAATAATGATGATGATAATAATAATAATAATAATAATAATAATAATGACAATAATAATAGACATTAAAAACTTGATAATAATAATAATAATAATAAATTGACAAGCAGAATCTCGAGTTCTATAATTCAAATTGTGCTAAACATACCCCCTTTAATTAGGGAGCAATTAAGCCTCACCCCTTGTTACGACAACACTCACCTTGGGCGAGAACAATGGGGCCCAATCCTCCATGCTGCACTCGGTCCTGACAATCTGAATTATGCAGAGAAAAACTGGCTTAGTGTACTCACCAACTGATTTGGTTGAGTGAGACAAGAACAAGAACTTCCAGGTGTTATCACTTACAAACTTTCCGCGCGAATTTTAATTTGAAAATTCGGCCATATGCTCACCGAAATACAGTAACACCTATCATCTCGAACTGATTGATGCAAGGTAAACAACAAATACGACTTCCAAGAAAAGTCCCAGTAGTCATATACAAGAACTCCTAGTCTTATCTTCACATACAATAATCCCTCTATGAGATATTTATTTGCCGGCTGTATGTAGGTGACAGCAGGATTAATCTACTATTTTCGAGAAGTGCCTGGGTTCTTTTAGATCCCCCGATAGACTAGACGAACGGCTTAACGTCCCTGTCCACGGACAGTGTGGAGAAAAAAGGTCGCATAAAGTTCAACCCTTGACCGGGAAGGGAATTGAATACGGAACCTCCTTGTTATCCAACTGCGCTAACCACACATACAAGTCGAGGTCAGTTCTAACTTCACATGCATTTACTTTTTTTAAAAATCTAAACTGGCCTCAACTTGAAGTTTTTGTTTATGGGCACCGTGAGGCGCAGAATGAAGTCGAAAATCAGGAATTCATTGGATAGCTGACGAAGGGCCAAGGCTCGAAACATCAGTTTTATTCCTATTCTTATGGCAAATAAATTACTATATCAACCTTTGGTGATCAACGAAACATATTCATACCTATCCTCCGTTCACACCCATCCGTTCATGCACTTTCTTGTGTAACACAAATTACTGTACATTATGAGCACTTGTAATGCAAAATAAAACTACTGCTTCTTGTGATAACTCACATTCATAATAGATTATTTTATTATTTATTACATTACGGTAACCTAAAAATAAAGGGGAAAACTCTTGAAATAACTATACGGAGGAAGGGGGCAGGAAGAATGCAAACAAACCTTCATCGTCTTCATTCTCCATTTTTTGCTGGGAAAAATCAGTATTTTTGTGGGTCGATTCTTATCACCATGAAATCATAATTGACTTTTTAAAATATCGTATCTTATAAGAACCACTGTGTTAAAAGACAATGATTGTCATTGTTAACATTCTTATTACTAATATTAGCAGTAGTAATAGTAGTAGTATTTTATTATTATTACTTATTAATATTATACTTTAAGTCTATTTTTGTTTGTACATTTTTTATCAGCATAAATTAAAATCTTATCAAACAAACACCACTACGAATATGAAACAGCTGTTTGCCAAACCCGTTTTGCTTGCGTCATTTGGATAAACTACGACTGAGAATTTAGCATCAAACCAAGACTATCATCAGATAAATGGATTTTTCATTTTCTTGACAAAGCCTGTCAACACAATCACTGTGAATGTCTTATAAGTGTTTCAAGCTTCCAACGCTGAATTATCTTTTTACCCGCTTTCAAAAATAGATAAAATACTTGGCTCGATAACGATTTGTTGATATGCTTTTCCTTGCTGTATGGTTCAAGTCATCCAATGAAATCTTAGGGTTCTTTTAAAGTTATACGATGAGAGCAAAGGTAGTGCTGTTGATTCTTTTAACATTAACTGACTTACATTTTGACTCAGGTTTTGCTACGCTACAAATAATCAAACAATTACTATTGCTGACAATGAGAGAATGGTAAGTGGTATGCTGTAAATTGGATACTTGCAACAAATTTATTTAGTGTGACCCTTAAACAGAGAGGTTTCGTTGACAGCGTCTCAGAGAAGCTCGTACCCAGGCCTTGTTGAAACATTACAGCGGAGGAGCTGGGCACGTGGTTTTCCCAGTGCTCCACCTCGAGTCACTAAGACCTTTCCGTGATAATTTTTAGAAGAAGATTCTCAGTTCCGTCATTATAAATTCTTACTTGTTTGACTTAGTGGGGGATGGTCTTTACCAAAGACCTGTATGTAATGCTTATGTTTTCGTGTTTTGTTGTCACTGAAGTAAACAAAGCTAAAATACGTCAAAATGACTAGATGATATACCGGTGTAGAAAATGTAAAACTCTAGCATTTTATTAGTTTTTTTACTGATCAGTGAAACATGTTCTTGACAGTGTAACCGCTGAGTTACGTACGCGCCCACTCAGAACTAACCAAAAAGCCGTTAAAACAAAACAAACCTGAATTCGTTCCAAATGAATTAAGATAAAGAACAAATCAGAAACACAATCAAGGTAGAATCACAGCGTGCCAACTTACGTTTTGGGAAATACGACTCATGCGACTGATCCAACTTTTTAACGAATTACATTGATCATTATATTTTGTTATGCTGCTGCGGTTGCAAGATTTTTTAGACGTTCTTAGTTTCTGCTTCTCCTTCTCAACGCCTGGAAAAACATGTCGAGATAGTAAAGAACTGCTGCGGCGCCCAAACGGCGAGTATTTTAACCATGAAGCGCGGTGGGTGAAGAGAAATCGCTATCTAAGACCGATTACATTTTATCTGTTACTAAGAGATTATCTCAAATTACATTGGAGCGACTGTCGGACGACAATTCTAATCGCAAGTAGTTAATGGCTTTTAACTTCATTCAATATACTCTGTGAATTAATGTGTTTAATAGCTTCGCCCTGCTGCACTTTGGGCCAAAAAGATTAGTTAACGCAATTGCCAGCGGGAAACTTTGATCTGTCATGTTCAAGGAGATTATATTTTTTTCTTTTTCTTTTTTGTAGAAAGCGGGGAAGAGGGAGGGGGAGGGCGGTAGAGATCCGGAGACGCAAGTTTATTTCATAGAATCACTGGTTGAGTATTCTTCATTTTCGCCCATCTTTTTCTTTAAAACTTTGTATCGTGCAAATCACCATTTCAGATTCTTTTTATTGGCTCACAAATTTTTCTCGTATTAAATATTCTCCTAACACAACCGTCAAATGTAATTCCCACCGCCCATATTTTCTTCTCACTTTTAACCATTTAAAGTAGCCTCCTCTGCAGGCAACTCTTTTTTAAAATAATCGAGGGGCCGAAGGCCCCGAGCGAGTCGCCGAGCGAAGTGAGGCGCGAGGCGAGGACTTTCTTTTCATCTTCTCCTCACTACGCTTCCATCCTTCGCCCTCACTAACTATATATAAACCCTCATCAACCATCATTCGCCATATCCATATTAAAAGAGTTGCCTGCGGAGGAGGCTACATTTAAAGTATCATTGCATGTGACTGATCCACTACTTACTGTAATTGTGATAAATCGTTAATCTTAATCGGATTACATTTGTGTTAATATATTTTTTGTGGGTTGTTACAGATTCACCCATAAATGTAATTCATACCAATTACAGTCCGCCCAAATATGCTCACTTCATCACGTTCCTGTAGAAATACGGCTGCAGCCAATGATCGGGATATATATGACGTCAGAGGTCACGTGAGTTTTGAAAAGTAACTATTTTCTGTTAAAACCTGATTGTTTGATTATTGCAAAATATTGTAATATGTTGAAACTGTGATATGCTGGAGAGCGTATATCGTATTCTTCCGAATAAACGCCATCTCAAATAAATGCCCCTCAAAATGACTTCAATACTTATTACCGTATTTCTATTTAGCCCCACCCTCTAAAAGTTTCTCCCCCCCTTCAAATAGGCCCCGGGTGCAGGATAACTGAAAGAAAATAAGTCCCCGGGGGCAAAATAGGGGTTAAACAGAGTAAATACGGTATTTAAGCAAGGCAAAAAAACGACCTTTTTTATTACTGTTCTACACGAATAAACTACTCCCTGGTGACCCAAAAAGAATAATGAACGCCGCCATTAAACTGAAGAAAATTTTTAAAAAAAATAGCTACAGATGCATTACTGTTCGTGTCATTTTCGTCATGGAATTTAAAAATTTAAACTATTATGCAACGTCTTCTTGCTTTGTTTGCACAGAAAGCCCGGTTTGGTGTGTTTCCTGATGTCGCCAGTGTTTGCCTTGGTGCATACCAATGGTCTGTTTTTATCGCCATATTGGACGCCTTGGTGCATACCAATGGTCTGTTTTTATCGCCATATTGGACGTCGAGCTGCTTAAACGGTTGCTTAATTTTTCTATGCATTGGTCCAAGAAAGTATAACAAAAAGAGACAAATTTTAATGTTTTGAATCATCTTTCACGGAAAAAACAGATTACAAAAGTTCTCGCAAAGGTTTGAAAATCACGGTGGAATACCAAGGCCAGTGGTAGTAAATCTTTTGCATTTTGTTTAATTTTATGTTTTTCTTTTTTCCCCCTTTTTTATTTTGAGTTGCTTAAGCAACACTGACATCAGTAGTGGAGTTGCTTAAAATTTCATCGAATTTGAGTACAGTTGCTTACAAACGAGTTGCTCATAAAAAAAATCGTGTACTTGCTTCTGTTTGCACTGCTAAATGATTTTCCTGCATGGTGACGAACACGTTCAGAAAATAAATTTTTAAAAGTATTTTAAAAGGATTACATTTAGAGAAGGGAGTAAATTTGTGGGTTGAACAAGATTCGCCCACAAATGTACTCCAATAAAGATTATCGATTTTTATTTTTGATGGTCCTATCAAAACCTTTGAGGCCAGGTCTTAAGCACAACCAAGAGTAAGACTATCGACAAAAGACGAGGGAAAATTTCGGGGGATTACGTTTGTGGGCAGGGATACACATTTGAGATCACACAACGTATTTTTAATGCACATTTTCATATAATGCTCAATGCGCATAACAATAAAAGGAGTCGATTAAAAACAGGTGAGTTTTGAGTTTAGGTTTAAATAAGGAAAGTTCTGAATGTCAGCTGGAAGGTTGTTCGATAACGTGCGTGCGACAAGCTTGAATGAACGGTCAGCAAGAGTTTTCTTCAACTTTGTGCGGGAATAGAAAACGAGGACCCAATGATCATGGAAAGAGCTGTAAAGGTTGTAATGGCCAGGTAGAGGGACGGAAATTAGATCAGAAAGGAAAGGAGGAGCCATTTGACGAACAACTTTAAAAGTAAGAAGGAAAATTTTGAAAGTAGTACTAAGCCGGACGGGAAACTACGCAGTACTTCTCAAACAACTAATCCTCGTTCCCAGAAAACTAAACTTCTCATTTTTCTACGCTCTGTTCTCTGTTTTCCCTTTTTATCTGAAAATATCTTTGCTACATTTATTTCCTCTGGTACCACCCTCATTGTTGTCTCATAGTTTTACTTCGTAGATATAGGGAAACACGTGAACAGCCGCAACCAGGGTTCTTCACAATCCTGAAATCCTAGATTATACCAATGAACTCGTACATAACACAAAAATGTAAGGCGTAATTCTAATAAGAAATAATGAACCTCAGGTCTGTTTTAAGCACCATGCAAAAGTCGAACTTAATTCGGTTGAAATGATTTGAAGGTGCTATACTCGACTACAAATATTCGTCTAAAATGAGTTTTAGAAGTTTGACGTGTTTACACTGTCCGGAAATGATATATCTGTAAGAAACCAACTCTTCAGACTTAAACAGCTTGCAGTTCTGGGGTGAAATTTAACGACTCCAGCCAGACTCAACTGAATTAAACTCAACTGTAAAACGGCGTCTGAAACAGGCCCGTCAGCTATTGCGTGTAGTCTTTTTTACAGCAACTCCAGATCTGTATCACTACTTTAGGCTGTGAAAACCTCTAACTTCCCCATCAAGTATGACTACTGTCTCAGTTCCATTCACTAACAGTTCTAGAATTAGATCCAGCAAAATATGGCGCATGATGACAAGTGATAGTGAATGTAGCGAATAAGAGTAACGGGGTTAAGAGAGACTGAAACGAGGTGGTTGAGGTCTTCGCTCTTGTACCATCTAAAATTTCTCTCCTTAGTACTTCACTGTTGTTTGCCCTTACTGACCACATTCCTTGAACCGAACTTAGTTGTTCTCCCTTCTCTACGATGATAAAAGCCGCATTGTTGAAAAAGTAAATAATAGAGTTCTCTGTTTACTCAATACAGAGCCTGTCTGTTTTCATTCAATGCCTAGACTTGCTTTTGTTTGGGTTTAAATTTAACCCACGACTGGCATTTCAGGCTTACATAACGGAATTTCCGAGGACTGCTTCAAAAAAAAAAAGATTCAGATACCATATTAAGAATTCCTAAATAATGAAAGTATTTAAAACTCGGCCAAACACTGAATGGGTTAACATTATCCACTTCGAGTAACTTCGTCCGGTTTTAACTCTCCCCCAATGAAAATTACTGGATGAAGCCTCAGTGAAATATCTCAAAACGAAACGTCTCTGGATACAACCAGATATTCTGGCCATGGCTCGTTGTTCTTCAACTTTTGACAACTGATTTTGACCTAAAATGGTTCCGAATCAAAGCCTGATTCTGAGATTTTTTAAATTTGTCCTTAAATTTTGTCAGATTGAATGCTTAATGTTATTACAAATGTTGCTCTAAAAAGAGCGTGTAACTCAGATGGGAAAAAAGTTTGTTGTCGAAACGAATTTTATATCAGGGAATTATACACATAAAGTTAGACAGTCGTTTTGCCTTTTTTAACAATAGAATGAGCGCCACACACCTGCTTAATTAATTGTGAACGCCCCAGGACCAACAAAACAAATAAAACCTACAAAGTTAGGTCTATTTTCAATTTGTCTCCATTGTCCTGTCTTTGATGAGCACGAAGCCCAACAGCAACCGTCACTTTAGCAAAATAACGAGTTTGACAAAGACGCGGTGTTATCGGACAAATTATGTGAGCGCTGGGGATAAACACGATCATAGAATTTCACTACTGCAAAATTAATAAATGCACCGCAAACACATTATATTTAGCAAAACATATTGTCGAGAAATATTGAATAGCAGAAAAAAGCACTGTCGTGCCTTAATATTTCGTTACAGTACATAAAGAAAGCAGATGCCTTGGTTGTTCTGATTGTTCGCAGCAAACCAATTTTACGTAGCTTTTAAATATTATTTCAGATATCACTAAATTGAATGCCCATGCCGCGGAAATGCAGGCAGTATGAAAAATAAAGATCTGGATTACATGCGATTATACTCACAACAAGCAGTCTTAAAGTTGTAGTCTCCTTTGTAGCTGTGCACAAAAGAAAGAAGGTGATGTCCGACTGATTTTATCGAAAGCATTACCATGAAAAAGTTTCATTTTGCAGCTAGTGGCAGCAAATTGTTTACCAATTGTTCAACGGGTTATATTTTTAGCCTTGTCGGTCAAGTTTGAATTTTACATCCGTTAAAGGAACGCAGATATAAAAAGGATCGCATGCCGTGTTAGTTTGGGCAATGATAACTGAGCTAGATCTAAACATTCACACCAATGATTTTAAATTATGATAAGCCTAGGATCGAGCCTAGGAAGCACAGTTAGGTCTTCAGTGGTGAATCTTCAGCTGTGAGGTTCTCGAACTAACGATGTAAGGTTAGTAAGAAGAGCGAGTCGACAACAAATATCTGAAGTAAATTACTGTCTCACGAAATTAAAATAAACTAATGCTTAAATTATTTTGATTTTAACAGGTTCCTTGCTACAATAACGAAGATTATGCCTTCCCCAGATAGTATTTGGAGAGGAAAGACCATATTTAATTAAAAATCTCAAGTTTTTGGTTTTGATTCGCACTCACACTCGAATGCCACTGTCAAAGTAAAATAATTAGAGAAACTAGATCTAAAATGAAACAAAAATATTACCTTTACTGTGAACACGGCGAATGCTTCATCATTTTTTTCGCTTTGGCCACCGAAATTCCTTTTTATCCAAACTCCAATGCTGCTCTGCCGTCACTTCAATGTCATTTTGGAAACCATGCATGAATTGCGACCATATCAATAGCACTGTTTCGCGTAAAATATTACATATTATATCAGTTTTTAGCCTACCAACTGCAGGATATGAGCGTGGCCGCAGATAACACAGACCCGTCAAATTTGAATAACAAAAGACGTTATTAAGTTCTACATTCTCAATTTTCACATGCAATTTTCAGCTCAACGAACTTAGCTCACCTCAGACCAAAATGCGAATAGCGGCTAAGAAAGTAGCTCTGTCTTAAGAACGAACACCGTTCAAAATTTGATCATGAAGCTTCAAGATTACCCTTCAACTGATCGCGTTTGCCTTCCTTTTATTTTGTTTTCTTCTGTGCGAGTATATAGACATCTTAAACCATAGAATGGCAGCTGATTTACCCTCAAACAGGAGACGGCAAATATTTGACCAGCGGATTTCTTGGGAAAGTTACAGCTGCCGGCAATTTTGGCGCATGGTCAGTGAACACAAGAAGTGTCATTTCCCGGCGCCAGTTTTTTTTGTGTGAAAACTACTTGCAAGCAACTACAAAGGCCTTGCCAGCAGTTTATATATAAGTCATATAAAAAGGACACAAAAAGATCAGGTAGAATTGTTGACGAGTGTGTTTGTCGGATAAATCACACTTTGCATATGAAAATACATTCAATTAAGTTTTGTTCGAAGGCGAGCTATTTCGATAACCCTTCTTAATGTTTTTCCTATTTGTATAAATAAATTATTTGTATAAAAATTACCACAAGACAGCATTTCCCTGCGTCAGTCTAAATCCCTAACGTATTATTCTGCTTTCTTCATTACACAAAATGAAAGAATCAACAACTGTGTGAATGCTACTCACACTTCAAGCAGAGTTTCGCTTAATGATTTCCACCTTTCTGTTGAAATCCGTGGATTTATTAACACAACTGAACTATGCGTAGGTGTTGCACAGCATTGGATGTTTCGAGATATATGCAATTGGTTTCAATAGGAAATAAATCCGCTAGATTTAAAAACACAGCTTATTTAAGTCCTGGAATTGGAATAAATTTAAATATTTTCTAGATACGAACGTATTAGTTTCAACACACACTGGCACACCTGGCCAGTTGTAACTATTTTCGTGATTTCGTGGGAAAATACTCGTGCGTGTAGGCGTACCGCCAAGGCAGTTTATGAGACGAAGGAAATTACTAAACATTTCAATATAAACCATCCTGATTAAATATGAATCCTCATTTTTTAACATTTACTTTCCTATAAACGAACCTGACAGATGAAGGTTTCGTATCTCGAAAGAAATTTCTTTGCTTGCATTCGGTTTTGCCCATAAATTGATAAAACATCACGTACCCAAAGATGAACTTAGATTTGTGTTACTGATTATTAAAACCGCGACGAATCTGTTGCTCTTTCAATGAATCGAAGAATAGTAAGGAAAATGATGAACAAAACGGCAGTAAACCCTGGATGAAGATATACATTTTTCAGTGGTGCACAGCTCTCCCAAAATTATAATCGCATTTCGTCTCTACTTGTACTGATGTCACTGCATGCCGTTTCTATAAATATTACATTTTACAAAAACAAAATCGTAAAGATCATTCTTACAAAATATTTCTTTGTCAGCTACATAAACCAGACCTGGCAACAATAAACCACGTAGCTTAAGTTATGTAATCAGATTTACTTTACAACTGCTGAAACTGAGAATAAAATCTCCCTTCGAAAGTTTGCCAAAAAATAGAAAATAGTAGAGAGTATTTATACTCTCTACTAT
>JANRMR010188492.1:0-18321 GCA_025434825.1 Bergia sp. 'catenularis'
CCCCCCCCCCCCCCCCCCACAAGATGCAACCAAAAGAACTCAGCATTCTGAAGCTGAAGCTCGAAAAAAATAGACTATTGTCCGTGAGCTCCGACCCTTGCTTCAGCGTGCTATTCAAAAATTTATTATCATCAAGCTCTACTATTTTGATTTTTGTTTTGTTAGCCATACGAAGGTTTCAACATTCACACAAATGTCCACAATGATAAATTTTCAATGATGATATCGAACAATAGTGGATTCTAAATAACGGCATATTCACTTTGAATCTATTCGAAATTAAACTCTGGAAGACGTGTTGTCAGTTTATGAAAAAGCAAAATAGAGTTGTTTTTCTTTTAGAATATTCTTAGCGGGTCATTTTTTTAGGGTTGGGGGCTCATTGTACGGCTAACTGTTATAAAAATCTATGCCGGTTTATACTGTATACGGTTAAACCTTAGGTCATTTTACGACGGCTAACACGGCTTAAGTACGGTTAAAATTCTTTTTAAGACTAATTTTTAGGCCACTCAAATCCATTATGACCCTCTTCTTTATCTAGTGTGTAATTATGGGTTGGTATACATGTTTTCGATTTCGTTATCGATTTTCGTTATCGTGGGTGGGTTGTACGAGACATCTTATCTTTTTTTTTTCTGCTCCCAGTGCTAAATGTGGAAAATATAAAGTCGTTGGTAGACAGAAACACTTTAACTGAAACATTTACCAAGGCAGCATTGCCGCAATTTCTTTCCGATTTCAAATTGTGCTACAAGGCCTCTCTGCAAGTAAATCTTGTGCACGTGTCTAATCTTAATAGAGAGGGACGCTTATTACAAATTTGTAGCTCTAGAGAGGGGCGCTTAATAGAGAGGGGGCACTAATTAGAGCGTTTACAGTGTATAAAAAAAATGCTCAACTGACGGGGTTGTTTTCGTAGTTCATTTCAGTCTACAGCAAAACTCGGTAGCTCCTTTCAATTTCCTGACCGTCACCTTCACTGAAATATTACTTCATTTTCTATTTGGAAAGGTTTTCTAATGCACTTTCTTAGTACCTTGCTGGTACTTGATAGCTTCCCAGATATACTTTCCTAGGTTTTAGTCAGTTTGGGATGGACGCGTTTGCAAGATTTAAGCCCCATTTCCAGATGATCGGTTCTCGCGTGCTTGTATTGATCATATGGCACCATCCCAGAAAATCGCGCGCGCACAAAATGGTCTCAAAATGGCCGCCAATTTAAATTTTAGTCGTTGGTTTTAAAACAGTTCTAAGTACTAACAAAACTCATTATCTTTGAATACATTTATCAGCCAAAGTTGTGCATGGGCTAAAAAGCAACCTCTTTGTTCAATGTAATTACCAGAACTTGTCTGTTTACGGAATTCGTTTCTTTCATCAAAACAAGAAAACACCGGTGATCGTTAATCTCGCAACGCGTTCTGGGACGGTGCCTTTTGGGCAGACCTGAAAGCGCGCGCTGATTGGCTTACTACAAGTGCATGATAAATGTCCGCTCACCTGGTTAGACTGCACTAGATCTTTTGTACCGCACGAATAATAACGGTCCGTTCCGTACCGAAAATCCATTGTCGTGTAAATGGGGCTTTAGGAGTAAGCTCAGGCCATACAAAAGCGCGCGAAAAATTGCCAGCCTTGTTCTAAACTGCTTTGATACACATCAACAATGATTTTTCTCGTTTTAACTTGCTTTGGAGATACCAAGGTTGTTGTACATTGGCTGCATGTGTTTAAACGATAAAGGCCAGAAGTCACACTTGGAAAGCTATGTCGAAAATGAAAATTTTAGCCGAACTTAAGACTTGAAGCACACTCAAACAACGGTTACGAATTTAGTTTTCAAGGCATGGTGGGCTACCACGTTCACGGGACACTATAACTGTTTAAACAACACAACACCTTGTTCCTATTGACACCAGTAAAATTGATAATAAAACAAGGCTTTGAAAATAATTGCCAAATCGGAAATTGTTTTAAAATAGGAGCCAAAGTATTTGCCGAAATGACCGTGATGGCTGAAAAGTAGGAACGCATAAATGTACTATGAGTAGTTGCCGTTTGACAACTTTTTCTTGTCGACATATGCAAAACTGATGACCAATATTTTATAACAATCAACGAAAACGTTCTTTTAACCGGTACACTTTTGAGTTTACCAGTTGAAAAAAAGCACTATTTATGTTGTTCAGAGACGCTGCTTATGAAATGCGGGAATACTGGACTGGCTAAAAAACATGAAAAGCGTGCAACAATACCGGCGACAAATCATGTTCCTGTTTGTTTTTTAACAGCTTTGATGGAGATATGACACTATCTCAAATAAATTTTTGTCTCCGTTTGGCACAAGATAGCTACATAACTAACCGAATAAACAGAGATAGTACCAAGGCACTGAAATCTGACACAAAACAGCTGGGAAATTCACTCCAAACCTAAAAGCAGCAGCTGTTTTACATTTAATGGGGCAATAATTTCATAATATTCTAAATTAACAACTCATTTGTTCTGTTTTGATAATAGTTGCCAAAATGGATGCTTTATCACTCTGCGATTTAAAGTTTCAATGATGTTTGGTGTAACAATTTGTCGACTGCTGTGTCTCCGTTTTGCGTGCAGCATGGCTGCATGGCAGAGAAGTCAGTGGAAAAACGAAAACATGTTGAATCAGCTGGAAAAATGCTGTAGTATCAGTACCAAAAATGTCCCAAACTCCAAACGAGATCAAACAAGGATGCAGGAAATTCGCAGTCTTAAAGCTTTCTTGCGTTCCTGAATATTCGCCGACAAAACTCGGTTTAATATTGAATAATTGAAACGCGTTTATTCTCAAAAGACTGATTAGCCGCGAGCTCCTGCCAAGATGTACACCGCAGTGAGTGCTTTTTGATAAATCTATCATTTCCTTGCGCACGAAAAACTCCAATAAACAGACGCCAAAAACCAATTTTTCAGAATTGAAAACTTAAACGTATTTAAAAGATTGTTTTGGAACATGAGCAAAAATGAAAAAAAATGATGTAATATCCAATGTCTTGAGCGTGTTGTGGCGAAATTTTTTTGTTGGTCTATATCTTGAAAGACGATCACTTTTCCCAGAACAATTCAAGTCCTTACAGCAAAATAAAGACGCTTGCGCACATACGAGCACACACTCACACACACACACACACATCGAAATATTTTTCTTTCTATAATCTTAGTTTAATTGATCATACTGATCTTGAAACAATTTAGAACTATTCGAGCCAAATTTGGAAATCTGATCTGAAAACGAATGAGCAAATATTTCAAAGAGCGCAAACCGCAAAAGCTATATAGTAGTCAAGTTGTTCAACAAATATTTTCATCTGTTTCTTAACAAGAATGATTCCAGGTAATTTCAGAAACAGGTCAACCGCTCACTGTGAGAGTATATTAGACTGAATTCTTATTAACAGACTTGCATGAATCATTGTGTCATGTGGGAACCGCAACCACTCACTGAATTTACTCATTGGGAGAAATTAAAGATAGTGGAAACGTTTAGCAAAAACAAATTGAGCAATTCTAAAAGTGATTTCTGATACACATTCGCCACAGACCGGCATGCTAAACTGACTATCTGAAAAACAATCAGACTGATTCTATTTTTGAAAATTGCATAAAATTGTTTTAAGACAAATATTCACAGATCTGTTAAGCCAAGGTTAGCACATTCTATTTTATCGCTTTGTCTTAGTAATTGCTGGGTTGAAGGCGATTAAGATAATGAGATCTGAAATTTTGCAACGCGAATGCATGTCGAATAATTTTATTTTCTCGCCATTCATAACTTTAAACTTTTCTCTTTTCTAACACCTGTTTGAGCTTTCAGCATCCCTGTTTTTGAAAACCAGTTTTTTTTCTACTTTTGCGTATAAATGACCAAAGCAGTAATGAATTGTCATTCCTATCCGATACTGCGGAACGGATTAATTCAGCGCTAATCCTACAAGCTAAAACTTATCTGTTTGTAAAACAAATCTCAGTTGGCGCAGTACTGCTGCTATTGGCTCATTCTTGCTTGTATGACGTCACCCGTTTGTTATAGGTCTTTCGCATGAAGCAAACCACTGAATTATTACTGATATTTTGATTACTCGAGGGGTTAATCAGACGTTTTCAAGTGTTGCAGCCAAGTTTTGTGAATAACACACAGATTAAGTTACAGACTCGCGACAAAAACCTCTCTGTGATCCCAGTTGAAGATTTCTAAGGAAAGCAACGAAAGGTTGTGTTGAACAGTGTTAGCGGTAAGAATGGGAAATCATGTTTTGTTAATATTACTTGTAAAGCTTTAGTTAAACGGAACCTTTCGTCATGTTCACTGCATTTATAATCTTACATTAAATCGGTTTAGAATCGAAAGCCCGCGAGGCGTTGATTTCGGAGTTTTTGGGTTTTCCTTGGTCATTTTGCGTCTTAAGAGTGCTGTCTTAACGATCTTATGCACTTATATATATTTTAGTAGCTGTGGTTTCACAATATTCTAAACATGTATGATACATAACCTTGATGAATTTATTACTATTGAATTTAAAATGTAAATCCTAAAAGTAGTAGAAGTGAAAGGAAGGAAAATTGTTACTTTTCGGCAATTCTTTCGATTGCTGTCAAACTGGAGTTTTCGCTAACTTTCACGCGGATAGCAATTATGATAGTAACGCAAATTCTACAAGAATGTACTTCGTTTTAAAGGTTGCGGCTTCCCTATCAAACGGATTTTACTATGGCAAAAATGTTCGTAGTAGTAAACATACATTTACTCGAATCACTGGTGACAGCTGATTGTCTGAAATCGAGGCTGACGCCATCGACGTGATTCTAATAAATAGTATGGCCTTAATTCCTAGTCTCGTAACTGGAAGAGAATCGTCCTTGATTCATATTAAGTACTGCCTAAAAATCGTTTACAAATGCGAGACTAAACATACATTCAGCTGTTGCCAGTGGCGCGTACGAGAACGGTCGTCAGCGCACCAACTTTATTGTAGTCGGAGTTCTTTATCTATTCTTTTGTTCGTCAAATGGATTCTACAATGACATGACAGTTCATGCATCACAAGTTTAGTTTATGCCCAAGTCAACAAACTGTCAGACTAAAGCAGTTATATTCAACATAAAGCTTTGAGAACATGGAAACGGGGATTCTTGAAAATTTTCACGTTTTGAAAATTTACGTTCGCTGATCTTAAATACGACTCTTAGGCGGTTCTTATACTAAAATAGCTATTCCAGATTTTAACATGCCCTGAGGACTTTTTTCATCAATTTACTCGAATCAGTATATCAAAAACTTTGTTAAATTTCAAAACGAAAAGATGAGAGGTAACTTCTCCTGTCTCTATTCCAATTTCGTTGTCGTGAAAAATTAATTCTTGTGATAACCTTGCGTATATTAAGTTAAAAGCAAAGCCTTCATAGAACTATTTTGTATTGACCGACAGAAAGATAATCTACGAATAATTTTCGATATAGCTCCAAATCACTAGTTTTAAAACATCTTTATTTTCCCAAATATTGGAAAACTTGCTTTTTATCACTTTTCCACACTTTAACGATAGCAGTTGTTTGAATAGTAATATAACCTTATTTGAATAATAAAAATGCCAAACACATCAACTTAGGAAATTAAAATTTATAAAAAGAGGCAGAAATAAATTTAATGGCAAATATCGCTTTCAGAATTCTGTCAACTTGCTAAGTCGTTTAATTTCTTGTATTTACTACTCACTCTTTCATGAGTTTGTTTGTACTTTCGGATGTCAGTGATCGGGTTTCACGTGAAACAGCAAAATTTTTAGATGTTTGGAGAACAAAATGTTATGCAAAAAGAGATGTAGGAAACCGCGGTAATACAGCTGCAGTTTTAGCGTCTAAACTAGACTGGATTCAAATAATTGGCATAACGTATCTTGTCGCTGCTGAGGATCGCTAAACCAAACAAATATTCTTCATTACTGGTCCACAGTGATGGGGTTAACCCGTTCTGCGAGTCAATGAAATAAGTAAAAACAAGAAAAGCAAATTATATATAATATTCAATGCGAAAGGAAAAATGTTTGCTTACTGATATCTCGTATTAAAAAACATCACAAGAAAAAAGATTTAGATGTGCGTGTGTGTGTGTGTGTGTGTGTGTGTGTATGCATGTGTGTGTGTGTGTGCATGCATTTTAAAAGCTAATATACGGACCTTAAAACGTACACTGACTTTCAAATCTCACGGCGTAGATTCTAATCAAACTACAACAAACATTTTGTAACCCAACTACCCAACTTAAATTTGTGCCGATGACTAGTTTGAACTGTCATAAATTTTTTTTAATATAATCGACATTCAATCAGATATAGTTTTAGAGTGCTAAATTTACATGTTGAATCTTTTGTTTTCAAATATAATGCCATCAAATAGCAAAATTTTACAAAAACATAATATGTTTCAAAAATATAATAGTTGGATCATTTCAAGGTTTAATGCAATAAAAAAGGGTTGACAGTATGGCTGCTATTTGACGCAAAAATAATACAATTTTAAAAAAATATTTAGTGAGATCATTTCAAGGTTTTACGATGAGCCACTTGAGCGGCCACAGTATTATATTGTTTTCTTGTTTCCTACATTTGCAAGTTTATTGCATCCGTACATCGCTTGGTTAATTATTCTGCTTAGTGTTCACTAATTATATTGCTCAGTTTTCCCTTTAAAACAGATTTAAACTACATCAAACCTTATTTTTCGAAACTTAAACACCGTGCTGAAATAATTCTTACTCATTGTTGCCATGTTGGCGATTTCTTTGTTTACCCGAAGTAAAACGTAGCCTTCCCAGCCCTACCTTCAATACCTGCACGCGGGAGAAGTTTTGCCGTTGTTTATATACGTAGGTAAAATAATCTTGCGGTTTGTTCTCACTGTTCTTTCCTCCGCTAAATGAAAAAAAGACAAAATTCCAGAGAGTTGCTGCCTGTAACAGGTTGTGCAATTGTTACGTGGTTTTAGTGCAGTGCCTTAACTCCGTACCCAAACTTTGCGTGACGGGAGTTGTGTTTTCCACCACTGTGTGCTGTTTTAGGTGAAGAGGCTCAGACAATATTTTGAGGTATCTTTTCATAACTGAAATTTCACTCGCAAAGTGTCAAAAGAAAAGTAACCAATTAGAACACGTTTCAGTTTTTAAGGGGTTTCAGTTTGTGACTCACTTAACGCGAAGCATATCCACAAGAACCATCATTTGCTCTAATCAGTAAAATAATCTTAATAATCTTTTTGCCCTGCTCTGGGATTTTGTTACAGTATACTAGTCGTTTTATAAACTCCTCGGCTGGCCGCTTCGGCAAAGCCTTTCCTTAACAAATCCTGTCCGTTATAAAATTTGAAACGGATGCGCTGCCATGTTCAAGATGGAGTTGGCGTTAGGAGATGATAAATGTTATTTTGGTCTAGCTCAACCAATATTCCATATAATGGCAAAATTTTATGCAAATAAGTGTTTTCATATGGAGTTAATTCTGAATTCACAATGCTTTTAGTTCTAGTTTGTGTGGTTTAAAAAACAGAAGCTTATCAGTATAACTGATGGTCTTAATGCAGTACGCCAGTAGGGTTTGGAGGAACATAGATTGTTTGAACCGGCCTTATTGTCTATCATTTTAATACAATTATCATATATCCATATAAAGTCCACTTAGAAAGATCGAGATAAGACTGTTTTATTGCTCTGGTAACCATGGTTTTGGCTTTGGCGCTAAAGGTTTCCAAGGTTATAACTGCAACCCTTCAAAGCGTTTTATCCTTTTAAGAAATCTTTGTCTATACGCAGCTACTTTTCCGCGTTGAAATGTGTATTAAAAGAAATTTAATTGTCAGAAGCAGCTTGCAAATCAAGTTTATTTTTAAACAGTAAATTCATACATCAGTAATTCAATCACAGGAATTCAAATCACGCGCACGGCAAACTAACCGATAGGTAAAATATAAAACGAATTTAAATACTTTGAATACTTTGGTTCCTAGCGTATTTGACTGAGATAAAAACGAGGGCCTGAGGGTAAGCGACTGATATCTCTAAAGGAACAAATGCGTACATCAAATTATCACTTTTTTAACAAGGAAGTCCTTGTTTAAGGTTGAGTTTAAAAAATGTGGAAAAATATTACCAAAATTAGGAACACGATATGCTATCAAAAAACTTCGACCGAGGTTAAGCGAAAAGCATTGTTTTCTAACTATTTTCAACATTTAAAGAGTTTCCCTGACGCCATTATCAAACATATTTACATACTACTTGTGAAAGAATTACGCGGAGAGAACAGCGCAAGTTTGCGTTCCTTTTGCCGAATTACCAGCCAAAACAAAGTTTTGCTTATGGAGAGCGCCGAGAAAACGAAAGACTATGTAAGCTTTATGCCACTTTATTGAAGAACAACTGAGGCCAGAATTCTCAGAAAATTTAAGAGCGTTTTGTCTCAGCTCCTAGGTAGACTTTGTAATGACGTGAATTGTAACAACTGACGTAAACTGTACTACCTCACATGATTATAACAATCGACCTGACGTGATTTTTGACAATTGACTCGACGTAAACTGAAATAGCAATCGATTGTGAATTGTACTAAATCGAGCTGACGTAAATTACAATGAACTCTTTAAGTTTATTATAATAACTTTTCATAGTATAATGTGTTCTGTTTTCAAGAAATAATTTACCATTCGCGCAGTCAGATGAGTCTATACCGTGACACAATTAACGGCAAGCCGTACGTCGGATTAAAGGATGAAGGCGTTATTATACTAGGTATCAGAAATCTTAAAAAGCAATGTAGTGTGGTGCATTAGATTTGTGCAGTCAGAGTGGCTTTAAAAGCGCTAGTAGAATCATTTGATGAAAAATATTGATGGGTGGAGGCAAATGTGAAGGGAATTGGGGATCAATACTGCCTTGTTGGCGACACTGATCAGTGCGGCTGCGTCGGGAGGTGTAAGAGCAAACTGCTGTGGTAATTCTTAGTCTATAATTCTTATCAGCAACTTATATTTGAATTCACAGAAATTCAAAATTACGAAATTAAAATAGTTGGAATTTCTGACAGGCAGAACTGAAAAGCCACTAATGTTTTGTAATTCATCTTGTGGTGTAATGGTTGACTTTGGCAGCAGCAGACTTATATCATACTAGCTAGACACAGCGTGCGAAGTCAGTATTTCGGGCATTGTTTGATACATCAGTCAAACTTTCGGCGAAATAAATATAATATATTTAGAGAATTAAACACCATAAACTTTCGAATATAAGCTCCCCTGAATATGAGCACTTTCAAATATAAGGCCCCCCTCCCCGAATATGAGCGCTTCCGAAAATAAGCTCACCAAAAATCTTTTCGATTGATTAATTGTAAGCCCTCAACGAATATAACCCCGCGGGCATAAATTCAGGGGGGCTTCAAAATATTCTTGAAATGGACATAAACCAATGTACCTTTGCAGCTGTTTTCTTTGTTCAATTTCAGAGTGTTTGCCGACGATTAACTGAATGAGTGTCAAGGTGTAGCCACTGTCATTTTAGAGTTGAAAATTTTGACACACAAAACTCCATCCCCAATTTTGAAACACAGTTTTCCCTCCGAATACAAGCCCCCCTGAATATAAGCCCACTCCGAATACAAGCCAATTAAAAAGTGCTTTGAAAGCTACAAGTTCATGGGCCTATATTCGAGAGTTTACGGTGTATTGTCTAAACAAAGCCTTTTTAGCCTTTGGCCGTGCCATCTGAGTAAATATGTTTTATAAAAGGTACTATGCACAGAGAAAACGATATTTATTTCAAGTAGAAGGCTTTACTTTTCAAAGAGATATGAAAAAGCTTCTTGACATTTCAGTGTCCTTTTATATACATGCAGGTTTATTTTGGCGTGGAGGACGCTGTGTTTCTCGGCTTTCGAGACTTTCGAGGACATGAATTGCAATTAAAAACTAGGACTAGTAAGATATGACAATTGCAACAGCAGTTGTTTTTGCCTGTCGTGTACAGTCAATCGAAGTTATATAAATGACGTTCTCTAGTCAATCTAAATTATGATAATGATAATGATAATGATAATGATAATGATGTTCTTTAATACACATTCTCGATTTAAAAAGTGAATTACAATGTGTTTACATTCCGGATAAAAAAAGACGCTAAATTTACACATTTTCGAAATCATTGCTAGGGATTGGGCTTACAAGCTTGTGAATAAAATTACAATTTATACGAATAAAAGTATTTTAAAAATCCTATGTCTTATGGAATTAAACCATAAATTGCTAGAATCTAATGAAATTCATCTTCAACAAGACGTTCACTGTTCCTTGTTTGTCGCAGAGCTCACCGTGTGATTTCAAATCCCAAATCAGTATCACCGGAAAAATAAATTCTTTAACGGCAGCATTTCAAGTAATATGGTAGTGGAAACTGTTCTAAAACACCGACTCCTCATTTATGAAGATTATCTTAAAAATAAACATCATAATTCAAATAATAAACCACAAACGAAACTGTTTTTGGTGGATGTTTGAAAATAAACGGTTTATACATTATGAGTTCTGCTAAAACCTGCTACGAGCTGGGCGTGCTTCTCTTAAAGCTAGAAAAAAAAATGTTGTTCATTTTTTCGTTGTTTGTCTCGTTGGAAAACAGTAAACAAGCAAAATTAAACGCAAAATTAGAACAGTAGCAGCTGCCGGTACCAGCTCAACTTCCACGAGTTCGAGAATCTTGTAAACAAACATATATTCCTTTTGAAACATTAGTTGAGTAGACATCACTGAGTATTTGATATTGCAATCACTCTAAAAAGGCGGAAGTGCTGAAATACGAAGAGTGAGCGACATACGAGTAGCTTTCCATTTCATTTTCTTAACACTAGTTAACCAAAACAAGAACAGAATTGCTAAAAGTATAATTATGCTGTTTAATGTACTATACTCTGTTTTATCATATCACTGGATTTCTGCTTCCCGAATTCAAGTAACGACTGAGCGAGAACTTCGCAATTAATAGAGACAATTTGTAATTTCAGTGATCTGCTCAGTCTGCATCTACAAATTAATGCGACTAGCGTAAATCAAACCAGTGTCTCAGCACGTGTTCAGGAGCACATTCTGGTATTGGATTTAGCGGTTTTTGCCCTCGGGGGGGTAACAAATTTTATTTGGCCTCAAAACAACTGTAAATAATTACCTATCTCTGATCTTGTCACTGCCCACGTCTTAAAAAATATTTGGTTGCAATGCCAGTGTAGTTTTGGTCAAGGAATGAACACCTTCGACAAAATCGCAGTCCAAAACTTAGCAGCAAGCGTGTGCTTATATTCAGTTCAGTTTCCCGACCGAGGGTGTGTCCCATTGTCGCGACCCTCTGTTTTTCTTTCAGCTGTATTTATCACTCTTATTTCAAAACGTAGGTTTGCTTTGTTCACTCGCGTCGTACAACTACAAGCAGTTATTGGACGATCAAACTTAAAGGCTGAAAATGGAATCGGTTATCGCGATAAAATCATCCGGCAGCAGCTTTCCGGCCAGCGAGTGAGTTTCATTTCGTGACAAATAATAAATTATTTCCCACTGAAACGACCACCTGTCGCGAGATAAAAAGGTTTACGTGTCTTTGGTGTGTTGGGCTGAGCGCGTGCAAACCTCCCTTTGCGCTAGCGCGCATCCACCGCCAGTTCGACGCAACCGACAACCAGTTACCAACTAATAATTTGCTCTCACGATGCTGTTAACAACATCGCTGATGAGAAACTAGGGGTGTGAATAGCACAGAGATTTTTCGTCAGTATATCAGACTGTGTTGCGGCACCGTACAGCAGTCTTTCGTCTTTATTCTCACTGGGAGAGAGACCAAAGGGCCAAACTTGTCAAGAGGACAAAACTACAATGATTTCTTGGTGTAAAGACCTGCAAACAATTCTATAAGTGTTTTGGTCACAAAGTACCTGCAGTCTCGAGACTTGACAAGCTGGGAGTTTTCTTTCTTAATTTAGTATAATGTATTTTATGTGTCTTTGTATTTTAAAATGTGATATAAAGAGGAGCAGACCACAATATCGTGACACTTGCAACACCACTCTAATTCCACTTCCTGGGATCTGCGTTTTACGTGCAATTACAGCTTGTTTTTACTATCCTAGTTCTTTAAGAATTACCTTTAATTGGCTTGATTGATTTGTGTTTGCTAGAGTTACGATACATTTTTACCTAATACCTACGCTTAAACCAATGTAAGGGTCAACGCCAATTTACAGTACAACGTATATACATGTACATTTTTTAAGGTCTCACAGTTAAAGACACAAGTCAGTCAACGACAACGTGGCTCGTGCAAAGTCTGTTTAATCAACGAGTCGGCGTGCTCTATCAACATCATCGCTTGGGGCAATGTTTTGTCATTCGTGCCTATTCATAAACAGTGCTTACAAAGTGTATGTTTTTCGTTGTGTAAAATTATGAGCTATATACCTCTGACAAGAAAGTAAATATATATTTTTTGGTCATACCAGCCGAACGAACGTGAACATTCTGGGTTTTCTCCTCCGAGGCTTGACGTGTTGGACTAAGGTTTGTAACTACAAGACACGCACGAACTGAAAAACAGATTGGATCATCGTAAAACACTGGATGTCTTGGCGTTGAGCCCGAATAATTTATGAGAAGCCGGTTCTAGTTTATCTTGTGTTCTAATGAACAAAAATACAGACTTGCACGGGCAGCGCAATTCGTTTTTCTTTCCGAAAATGAAAAACAGAACAGCGTAATTGCGATGAAAAACTCCTAACAGTATCTATCAATGTCGCTAAAATGTGTTGTGCTAAAAGTTGTTGTAATTATTTCCGGGCAATTTTCAATATTTAGAAGGATGGTATTTGTATAACAGAGATTGTTATTATTATTTTAAAACGTTTGGCGGAATACTGAGACTGAGAGACGTCTCGAAATGAGTTTGTTTGCTTTTAAGATATTTCATCCTAACTTCATTAACTGTGGCGAAAAAAAGTTGAATAAACGGGGTTTGACAATGTGCCCCTTCGGCTTTCAGTTTGGTTCTTTTATTATCATAAGCGCGACCCGAGACACAGTTTATGAATGGTAGGAACTGTCACTAGAGAAATTCTTCCATGTTTTGAAATAAGCAGGGAGAATTTGGCACTTGATCAAACTTTCTCGTCGGTCGAGACCAGCCACGTGCGTTTATTTTGTCAAATTATGTAATAACCGTAAAATTGGACAAATGCGTTGTGGCTCTTCCAGTAACTTCAAAATCCCTCTTGTTTTTTTCTTTTGAGCTACAACAGTTAATATTTATCTAAGATAAGCCGGAAAGTGATTGCAAACATTTGTGTTCAGTTTGACAGTTGTAAGCCACACTGTGATAATATTAAAACAAGAAGCGAATAGATCTTCCGCGGGCCATGTTTAATAAATGACTGAAGCACTGGCGAAGGTGTAAGCTGACAAAATTAAATAACACATATCAGATAATTACAAAAACTCTTGCATTAAAAAATATATAAAGAATACTATGAATGGTCACCCGAAAAAAGAGAGCTTTCAATGAATTTCACTAACGCTACGAAGCTCAGTTCAGATACGCGCCTGCTGTGGCTGGGAGAAAAGTGTTCTTGCATCAGATCGTTGTCGTGGCAAAAATATTTTGTTTGATTCACCCAGTTATTATCTTTTAATTGGAACATTGGATCCCATATTCAAAACCTATGCAAAATGGAAAGAAACCGCTATTGTTTCGAATGGAAGGCTTTTCTTGCTCAAACAACAGACGGCTACAGGAAACAGTTCTTTTGAGCTAAAGTATCGTTCAAGTGCCTCGTGCGTTACCAGCCAATCACATTTCGCACCGTCAAGTGACAGCTGGTACTGTTATTTCCGCGGGAAAGTTACCGATGCATGTAGTATAAAAAAAAACCCGTTCAAGCTACGATCTGAAAAACAACTTTTCGTTTTGGCAATCAGTTATTTAACTGATTTTTCCCTCAGATTTCCCTCAATCGATTAGAGCTCAATTTGAATTTCCATGAAGCGATTGTGAGCGATAAAAACCAACTAATTTCCTGTAAATCATAAGATGTTAATGAGTAGTTGCATATTTTATCTACATGATTCATGAAAATTAAAATGTTATGGAGAAAAATGGTTGTGAAATTATTCTGCCGTAAAAGTTCTTGGGAGTGACTGAATCGTTTCCGTTCTTGTATTAATACTGCAGTTGAAGTACGACATATTTGTTTGTTTAGTATGTGGATCTGTAGGGAAACGCGGTTTCGATTTGCTGTTTTAAACAAGTCTCTTGTTGATGCTTTTGGATAATTTCACTGATGAATGGAAAATAGTGGGCGTGTGGCGCCCTGAAACCACAGTTCTAAGAACACGTGTTGGGTCATGGAAAATTTCCTCACCCGAATGAAAAGCCCGAATTTATTAATTAGTAGCTCTAATTCATACAATGAACTTTTAAAAAATTTTTGTTGCTGTGTTTTTCGTGTATCATTTGTGCTGGATCGAAGCAAGCCCCTGTTACAAGCATATTTTCAAAATAATCAAATTATCACCAGATTGTGAACTGATTGTTTGAGTAACTTTTCCGCGCAGTTGATTGAAATATAAATTCTCATCTTTGTGGTCTTGTTAAGGAAGATCAGTTTAGCCAATCAGAATGCTTCAATTTGCATGTGAGGTAATTAGAATGCTTACTCCACCACAAGCTTGTGTTGTTGGTTTGAGAGAGATTACGAGAGTGGTTGGATTAAATGTGTAAGCGATGGTTTGGGCTAGTGCTTTTACCTTGTCCCGGCCGTAGATAAAATGAAACACCGGTAATCGAACGGTACTATATAAAAATTCTTCTTTTACGTATTTTACAGTCCGACATTTTAAAAGATGGCCTCGCAGGGTCCCCAAAGACCACGACGAAATGCATCGCCAGCATCCAGCTCGAAACCTCAACCAATGCGAGCCATTTTGCCATTTTCCCTTCTTCGGAATCCCAGTCCGACACGAGTAAACACCATAAGAAAACCAAGTCCATCTTCTTCGCCAGTTCATGGGGTGGAAAATGGCTTCAAAGCACGGAGAAGTTCGCCTGAAACACGTGCGTCTCCAGAGCATCGACGCAGTCCAACTTCACCATCTTCCTTGAGCTCTAAAGGTAAATTCCGTTTCGCTTATTAAAACTTAAACATTTGAAATGTTTGCACAGTATCCATGAAAGAAATATTTCTCAGATCTTTGAACTGGGTCATAGAGCATTTCTGGTAAAGGACAGTTGTGGCAGGAGTTCTGCGGGGTTTGAACCATTTTCAGTTTGCCGAATAGGACAAGAACTCATTTACAAATTTGCTTCACAAATGTTTTATCTTCGTTGTATAGTAAAGCCAGATTTAAACCTTTTTAATCCAACATTCTCTCCTTTTTTTTACACAGTAGTAAGACCAAAAGAACTGAAAACAAATTCGGTTGTTGGCATAAGGAGAACGTCATCGTTGGACGCCATTTCGGGCAACTATCTGAGTTGTCAATGGCCGCGAGATGTTAGCAGTTACGGACCGAGCGTATGTCACAAATCAACTCAGGTAAGTTAGACACCGCACTATAAACTATAGGATGTGCCTTAAGATTAAAGATTGAATATTACCAATATATACTGTAGTGTTTTTAGCCTTTATTTATTCGAAAGTTGCTTTTGCGGAGTTGAATTTCGGATCCGCAGTTTGTTTTTTTCTTTGTCAAAGAAAGCTTCCTGCCATGACAAACCTCAATGTCTCGGAAGGTTTTGTGCTTGAAGTCTTTGGAGTTGTACTCTATTTGTAAACAAGTAATAGAGTGGGAATTTACATCAACATTAAAAGTGCGATAGCCTAAAACTGCCACATCGTTTCTTTAATAATAAGAAAGTAAGGTATTGGTACAGTTCGAGTCATCGATAGTTCTAGTAGTACAAATAATTTCACCGACCTCGTTTTCTCTGCTCACATAACTTGGGTGATAGCGGTTGTATGAAACACAATCGAAGGTTCCATTGTAAATGAAAATCTTTTACCAAATTAAGTCTATGCTTTCAGGCTGGAAATCATTTACAAATATATGAGATACACGAAGTTGAACAAGATAATGAGCTTTCAAATTTTTTTTCCCAAGCTCAGCAACTTGTCGCTTCTTGATAGAAACGCCGTTGTTGCGTGTTCAACACAACCGAAACGCGTTATTACAACGCTGGCATTATTATGTTCTTGAAAATAATAGATTTATTATCAGCCTCAATTAAGGTGGTGTTATGTGGGATTAAAAGTTTGATAATTAAGTTGTTGGTCACCCTTTCAAATCTTGATGATCAATATTTAAACATCCCATAGCTGGAAAGTGTTATTCTCCCATCCTCTCCTTAGTTAGGCTTAGTGTTGAAGGGTTTTTTTATCAAGATTTTCATGCTGTTTGCATAGTATTTTAAGTCGTGTTTTATTTAGATATGAAAGGTTGCAATACGCCAATGAATGTTATGCACCTTTCTGTTTTAAGTCCCAGTAAGGGAGAGGGGGGTTGGGTGGAGCATTTGAACCTGGGGGAAGTTTCTGCCTTGTGTCTCTCCCCAGAGCATTTTGAAGTGGTCATAAGCCTCTGATTTCTATCAGAATTGTGAGAAAGTACATAAAAATGCTAAATTTTGGTAATCCCCCACATGAGCTAGCCATCTTTGATAGGCCCCGAGTCCTCATCATTTGTATAGTAAGAAGCTTTCAAAACAAAATCTGACCCTGTTGTTTCCACTCACAGTATCACTCTGGAATGTGTTTCTCCACAAAACAGTTCTTGATCTTGGCTTTGTTGGGGTATGGTGTTGAAAGGGCACTCTAATTTACATATCATTAATATTTGAAAATATCAAGTGAAAACCTACAACTTTATTACAATTTTTATATTATAAGAAAGGTTTGTGATGAGAAAATGACAGGGTGCTGCATGAAAACAAAAGGGTGCTGAGAAATATGCTGTTGCATCATCATCTGACATGTTGGTTAGAGAAAACTTGACTAAACAACTAATTCCAAAAGGTTACAAGGCTCTACAAGTCATTAAAGGATGTTGCCCCTGAATCTCTCCACACAAAATCTGTTGACCATAATATAATTATGATCAAGATTGCCTTATACTGTTATAAACTTATCTAACTTTTAGTTCCACAAGTAAGAACCAATGTATAAGTCCAGATGAATGTTTGGATTAAGTTGTCAATCAAACAACAAATCAACCAGTGTGATTTCTGGGACTGTTTGCTTAATATCTGTTTATTCACCAACAGACTCCATCATCTTGGGATGAGTTAGGTGATAGTGATGACTTGCGTAGAGTGAGACACAAGCGATCAAATTCGTGGGGAAGTGCAGACCATCTCAAAGAGGTAAAAATTAATGGCAAATATATTTTATTTTTTCACAAAGCTGGAATTTATGCATTCCTCTTGCTAGACACAGTAGGGTAGTATGAAGCTTACTTACTAATGCTCCCACATCCTGATGCAGGCTTAAGCTTTTTTAGGAATCTCCAAGTAAATCTCAAAAGTCTTCAGTATTCTGGCCAATTTGAGTTTTTCTCTAGTGTTTTATAGATATAGTTTCTCTGTCCAGAGTTTTGTTTTTGGACTGCCCTTTACTCCAGTAATAAAACAAATAACAGCACTGTTGCATGTACAATTATTCGTGGGGCAAACCATCTGGCTTCAAAGACTTGAGAAGGTGGTAGGGCAGAGTTATTTTCAATTAAAAATAAGGATCAATTCAGGGTTGCCACAGGTCAGGGAAATTTTTTTTTCAAGGTCAGGGAAATTTGATCTGGGACAGGGAAAATTTTAATTTTGCTTAGAAGTCAGGGAAAAATACTTTTGGTCAGGGAAAAATACTTTTTATGAAGTATTCCCTAAAGATCTGAACTTTTAGAAAAATATTCGCCAGAAAAAGTGACGAAATGTAATACTTATAAACATCAAACATTTGGTACTGGTATTTAGTCTGTGGTTTCTATTCATTTATAAAGGTTTTATTAGATTTGCCACTGAAGAAAAGTTTCAAGTTAAGAAACAGACTTATATTTTAAGTTTACAACTAGAATGTATTAGTAGAAATTGTGATGGTTTGTGTATAGCCCAAAATTTTATGGAATTATGTAGAAGATGTTCTAAATTACACTTGTTATGTGGTCAGGGAAAATTGGTACTCAGTCAGGGAAAAGTCAGGGAATTTGAAGTCAGATGTA
>JANRMR010188515.1:0-10915 GCA_025434825.1 Bergia sp. 'catenularis'
AAAATTACAATTTCCTCAAATCTGATTGGCTCATTCAACACTCTATTATTTATTAATCTGCCAGCAAAATCATTAATTGGATACTATCCGATTACAAGACCCTGTAATCAAACACCTGTAATCACACAGTTGAATGAACCAATTGCAACCAGAGTTCTTGGCTTTCTGACCAATCAGCAACAAGAAAATTATCAATGATTATACATGTATGTAGCAAGAACACTGTGGCCAAAACAAAATGGAAAATTTTACTTCCTATAGCAACATTTCTTTATACTGTATAAAATGGACTTCACATCAAATAAGTTTTTGTATCCAATGGAAATGCCACAATCCTTTGAAACAAAACAACTGCAAATTTACTTTGCCCTTGTCAACAAGCTCCTCTAGTTTAACAGTTCCAGGTTTTCACCAACCAGTGCAGCAGACTTTTCTCTTATTTTCAGAAATTGTAATTTTTATTATAATAAATTGGTAATATGACTTTGTGTCATCCAGTTCTGTCTGTAATCATTCTTGTGTTAAACAAACCAGACATGCGCTACTTGCTTGTCCAATTTTGTTTAGTCACTCGAATGATTACAGACTGAAGTGGCCTCCACCCAGTCCTATTACCATTATTAATTACCTAACTAAAGCGTGGCTCGGATGAAACTAAAGCTTAATAATTAAACTGCTGTAATCGAACTTCTTCTGCTCTAGCTGGTTCAACTTAACTGTGGTTGGACATTTGAACATCAGGTGAGATTTTAACACCTTCTGATTTAACCTGATTTAACCTGCATTCGCCCACTGAACACTGTAGATGAATTAATGAAAACACTACGAGATAATTTATTTTCAGTTAACTCTTTTAATTGCGAGTAAATACTAATTATAACATTCACCCACTGAGCACTGTACATATATGTACATGTAAATATAACCCTGACTGCCAAATAATATATTTTCAGTTGACTATTTTAATTAGAAGTAAATATTGATAATTTTTTTATGCAATTAAACTCCTGAACATGTCAACAGGTTTGTACAAGTGCACATGGTTATTATTTACCATCTGCACATGGTTATTATTTACATCATTTTATTTGATGTTTATTTACTTACATGTAATTACCACATATTTTGTTTATGAGTGTAAACTTTAAGGCTGGTTCACCCTAGTGATGCAACAATGCAAAATGCAAGGGTAAGCATCTCATCCATGAAAATATTCCTTTATTCTGTTGATATTGAACCGTGACTAATGTGATGTGCATAAAAGAACATTTTCATGGATGAGATGCTTGCGCTTGCATTTGCATTGTTGTGTTGCTAGTGCGAACCAGCCTTATTAACAGAATGAATTAAACATAATGATCACAATGGTAGTGTTGACAGTACATGTATCTGTGGTGAGGTGCCTTTAGAGACCAGTAGCCACATCACAGGAAAAAATTCCATTAAAAATAACATTCATGTAAAAGTGGAACACTTCCCATGAATGTTTTGTGTTACATTTACATTGATGGGAATTTCCCAAAATCTTGTATGTTTTTTTACTTGTAAACACAATGGTTTTATGACAATTCCATTATTGGTTTTCAAGAAAAAAACAGCAATGTAGATTTGTGAAAATCCAACATAGTTTTTATCTTCTTAACAGTATGTTTTTTCTGTAATTCCAGTAATGGAATTCTGAAAGAAAACAATAGCAGTTTAATTATAATTCCCAACAAAGGTAATTGTTGCTTTTACACTCACATTAATGGATTTAAAGTTTGTCTGGCCTAAAAAATCCATTAATTATTAGCTATTTTGTTCCCATTAATGGATTTTATACAAAAACAAGGGTGTTCATGCCAAAAAAATCAGTTATTGGTTATTTTTTCCCCATTAATGGCTTTTATACAAACAACAAGGGTGTATATTAAATTTACCATTAATAGATTAAAGTTTGTGTGGTCTAAAAGAAATCCATTAACTTGGTTGTTTTTCCCATTAAACAATTTTATACAAAAACAGGGGTGTATAAAATTATATAGATTTACCATTAATGGTTTAAAAGTTTCTCTGGCCTGAAAAAAAAACATTCTAGGTTATATTTTCCCATTAATGTATTTCATATGAAAAACCAAACATGGATTTGAAATTCCCATCAATGTATTTTACTGGATGAATGGGAGTTATAATCCTCAAATTAATTTCCCATGGATGGTTTTGGGTTTTGTATGGGAATTTACCAGTACCCATGCATGTGAAAATTGTTTTCCATGAATGAGTTTTTGGAATTTTTTCCTGTGACATGTACTTACAATCAGTCTCGTTAAGTTTTTATTTTTTATTTTGAATTTTTTGTTTTATTGTTCCTAAGACCAGTTGTCAAGGAATGATCTAAAGCAGGGACAATGGTCTGAACCAGATTTTTCCCTTTTGTGTGAGATATCTCTCAAGGAGCACAGTTCTCAGGTTCTCCCTCTTGAGGCAGTGCTCAAGGTTGATTCCAAGGAAATCACATGGAAACAGAGAAAAATCTTTATTCAGACAGTTCCTCTCCTCCATAAATGTTCTCAGACACCAAGTCAGGACATGGTCTAAGCTGCCTAGGGTTTGACATTATGGTTTAAGTTGAGTTGATATTGATTTCACATTGGATTAACATTTCTAATTGGGAGGCAAAGCCTTCATGTATATTAACTGTATAATGGTCTATTCACATACTGATACACTCTACATGTAACTTCTATTCCTTTCACTTCAAACTGCATTGTCTACAATTAACCACAGACTATTATTTTACTTTATAGTAATCTGCTGCAGGTTAAGAAGTATCGTGTTTTCTTTGGGCCACACCAATTATTGATTTCATTAATTGATTCTTGGTTTGGCATATATAAGAATTATAAATATTTATGAAAAATAGTACATTACATAATAAAAGTAAAAATATTAATAATGATAACAAAAACAACAACAAAAAAATGATAATAAAAATAATTATATCCCAGTCTTATTTTTATAGCATCATTCATCATCGTTCATCATTCTCCCTCCCTTTATATAAAATTATTTATTTTGAAAAGAAACATTTTCGGTAACATTGTCACAGGTAAATCCAGTATAAATTATTATATAATAAGAAATTGTATGTGTAACAGTGCTTTTGAACTATTCTGTGTCTGAATAATTTTGATTCTGTGTTTGTTTGCAGAAAAAAATTAAAAATGAATTGTGTGGATCAGATGACTTTATTGCACCACATTCAAACTATTTGCCAGTATTTCTTCTCTAGATTTTTAGTTTTAGTTTTTGGTAGTTTTCTAGTATAAAAATTTGTGCAAGTTGTCTGCTATACATTATACAAAGTCATGAAAATTAAATAAAGAATTAATATTAACTGCTCATAGAGCTTTGTAATGAAGTTAATGGAAAACTTTCTGTCTTCAGTTAATTTTTTGCAGCAAAAGTATGAGCTAAATTGACAGTGTGCATTACCTCTTTTTGGTTGATTGGTCCAACCTTTTTGTTTTGAAAAATCCGAGATTGGTGAAGTCTTATGGTTCCCCTTTGTTTTACTCGCAGTCTGGCCTTTACACAATGCTCATTGCCTGCTTTTTTGTATATTCAGTTTTACTGTAACACGCACATGTAATTTAATGTGGTTCTGTTGAATGTTTTGTTTGACTGTACATAAATTTAAAACTTATAATTTCCCTACATGCATGCTGTACTTTTTGTTCATAGGAAACCATCAAGAAAGTATTTGAAAATCTGATCCAACTTGATGTAAGTACATTTTTTATAACAATGTGGCAAACACATTTTCTGTTGCAGGCAGTTTTATAAGTAAATTGTCATGATTTATTTTCCTTTCATCCTGCTAGTTTCATATCTTGCTCATACACATGACTGTATATAATGTTCAAAAGCTGCATGTGTTGTATTCACTAACACTGATCATATACACAATCAAATATTACCTGGTACACTCTATGTGTAACCACAAATTATCTTTATTTGAAAAGTACCTATGTAAATATATGTCATATATAATAACTCATTATAATTATTAAATTAATCCTAATTGTGTAGGGTGTGCGACAGTGGAAGGTAATGAATAACTATACAACATTTAAAAGACTAAATTATTCTAGTACATGTAGAATGGCAGGAAGCTTGGTCAATATTTTTTTTGAAAGACATTAATTTTTGATGAGAGAGTAAGAATCTAGTTAGCCCAAGAAGAAATGTCACACATTGTATAAAACTGTCATCATTTTGTATTTGAATTGTATAACTAAGACAACAAACCATTATTTATTTTCTCAAAGGTAAATGTGTGTACTGTTCTAACTGTTGCTTCATGTACAGTAAACTAATTCAATGAATACTGTATTAAATGTGATTTTTGTGATTCCAGCATGCCAACATTGTAAAGTTTCATAAATTTTGGACAGACACACAAGGAGAAAAGGCTCGTGTGATATTCATCACAGAGTTCATGACGTCTGGTTCTCTTAAACAGTTCATCAAGAAAACCAGAAAAAATAATTATAAGACAATTAATGAAAAGGTAAGAAATTGTCTGCAGTGCCTCCTTCATACTGTACTACTTAACAGTAGACTTCAATGTAACTTGTTAATAATAATAATAATAATTTAATGATAATTTATTATAATAACTATTATTTTTGTTGTTAATTACATGTACATAATTTAATATGTACATGTATTAGAAAACTATCTCAAACATTAACTTTATCACTAAATACAAAATTCTAAAAGGCAAACTGTTCAAAATCCAGCAGTGATTTCTGTCCTCTGTATTCCAAGATGGCAATAAGAAGGTTGGGTTTTGGGGAATTTCTGCAGCCCTAGTTCTTGTTTTCAGCAAAGCATCTACAGTACTTTGTACATTAGTAGTACACTGAGCTACAACAAAGTGACAATCTTCAGCTGAGCATTTATTCTACAATAGTCCTGAGTACATATTTTAACTGAGGTGCAGCAAAGCACTTGATAATCTTCAGCTAAGCATTTACTCTACAATAGGACTACATACATGTACATGTAGTTAACTGAGCTACAGCAAGTGATAATCTTCAACTAAGCATTTACTCCACAGTAGGACTACATAGTTAACTGAGCTACAGCAAGTGATAATCTTCAACTAAGCATTTACTCTACAGTAGGACTACATAGTTAACTGAGCTACAGCTTCAACTAAGCATTTACTCTACAGTAGGACTACATAGTTAACTGAGCTACAGCAAGTGATAATCTTCAACTTAAGCATCTACATGTACTTTAATTTGGCAGACATTTTTCATGATTTTGGGTCTCTGTCAGTAAGTGATTAAGCTAAATGGCCATTAAATTTGATAAGTCTTGAAAGTTGGTAATTTACATGTACTAATAAAATAAACTTACAATGGTGTTACAGTTTTAACTACATTGGATTATGCCTTTCATTCTTTTGTTTTAGGTTTGGAAAAGATGGTGTAGACAGATTCTTAATGCATTAAGGTTTGTTGTCAAACCTGTAAATATACTATCATGTGCATACGGATATATGACTTTTTTACTTAAAAATTAATAATGCGTGGTTGGAAGATGAAAACAATCGCTCAACTTGCATTTACATGTAACATAGCTTTTTTATTTTTTAGTGCAGAAAGGAACAACTTTGCGTTCTAGATTTTGTTTAGTCTACCAAGTTAAATGTATACACAAAATAACTGCTAAACATCATAGAATGCTCCCAACATTACATGTACTTAGCTTGAAAGTCAAACATTTTCCTCAGCCTTGATGAAGTCAACCCAAGAAGACAGACAATCTGCTATTGAGACCTGCAAGGATGACTAAGTTTGGGGGTGTTCAACAAAGTAGTTCTGAAGAGGAATTTTTTTTAAACTGAAGAGGAGTTGAATTTATTATAATTATTGTTGTTGTTGTTGTAGATTTATATTCATATAAATTTCCTTGTATTCTCTCATGTTGCAACCAATTTTACTTGTGTACAGTTAGTACATGCTGTCAAGAATTCTTTGAACATTTCATTTTATGGTACATTAGTCCATTTTATAACCTTTTAATGTCTCAAGTAATTTATTGCTTGTAATAACTTCAAAATAGCAATCCTTGAATTGCCTTCCCAAGTACAATATTTAAAAGCACAGTAATTCAATTCAAACAATTATCAAAAAAATTATAGCAATTCTTATTTTCACTACAGTACATGTACATTCATCACCCCTTAAATCCCTTAATTGAAAATGCTAATGTTGCTGTCAGGACATACTAATACATGTATGCAATACTGTAAGTTACTCACTGCTTTGGTTTCTTCTCAGTTATTTACATGGTTGTGAAATTCCTATTGTTCATGGTAACTTGTCATGTGACACGATCTTCATTCAACACAATGGGCTCATCAAGATTGGCTCAGGTATGATCAATCCATTGTTATTAAACACTGTTATAACAGTGTTACTCTGGAAACCGTTAATGGTCATGCAAATCTTTAAAAACATTTTTGTTTCTTGACCAGCCAGATTAAAGGTTCGACTTGCACCTGTGTGGACAAATCAAAAGTTTACATGTACTTGTTCTTGCTGGTATTATAGTAACTTGTGATTACATGTACAGTGTAAGATCACATTCTCGATTGACTTAGAAACACATTCCGTTCATATGTACAGTTAGTTCGAAGTGTTCACAGCTTTCATAGTCACACTGTAATAAGACATCAAACTATCAAGTATTACATGCAAAGGTGCCACAGTGCCCAGTCTTCTGTTCTTTGCAACTGCTACATGCTACATTACATACATGTATCAGGCCTGTAGCCAGGAATTTTCATGTGGGGGTGCAAGCCGACATTATAGCGGACTCGTAGGTATAATTTTTTGGAGGGAAATTTTTCCATTAGCATCTGAGATTGTATTTACCATGCAGATTTTAGAGATTGTTTCACAGGTTAAGTAAAAAGATTTTTTTGAAAAAATTTATTATTTCTTATAGTAAACTTTATTTATTAACTGAGCAGACTGCAGCAGACCTTCATGGCTGTAGGGGGGGAGGCTGTGTATGAAAAGCCCACGAACCAGAGAGTGAAAATTGTGCTGCAGTTGGCTCCATCAATTCATCAGGCCATAAAAATTTCATTTTACATGATTGTACATTTATTAATGGGGTTGCAGTTAACGAGCCGGGAAGGCCATGAGGTACAGTAGGTTTACACTGTACTAATTATTTTGCATAAAATTATTGTCAAACACCAAATGATTTTTTGTAAAAATTATAAATGAAAAAGTCCAACCTTTGAGTTTTTGAGAATAATTAATACCAAACACTTGGACAGTCAATTCTTGTTAGGGCAGACTCTGAGAATACTATTTCCAACTTTCTATCTCAGCAAGGTGTCGGTCTTAACAAACATTGATATAAAAAAAAAGTCTTCATGGCTAATTACAGTTATCCTGAACCTTTCTAGTGGCTCCTGATACTATCCATAATCACGTGAAGACTTACCGTGAGGAAAGGAGAAACATGCACTTCATTGCCCCAGAGTATGGTGAGTCACAGTATATGTTAGAAGTGTGGAGTGTCGGGTACATGTGGCATTGATCAGTGCTACTGTAAATGTTGTGTTTCCAAGGAGTATGGTGAGTCACAGTATATGCTACAAATTATGCTGTGTGGAGTATCAGGAACATGTACATGTGGCGCTGATCAGTGCTATAATTTACGTTCTTTTGCCCAGGAGTACATGCAGTGAGTCACAGTATTTGTTATAAATTATGTTGTGTGGAGTGTTGAGTACATGTGGCACTGATCAGTGCTACAATGTTGTTTTGCCCAGGGGTATGGTGAGTCACAGTATATGTTATAAATAAATTATGTTGTGTTGAGTAGGTAGTGGTACACGTGGCACTGATCAGCATAACAGTGTCATATTACCCCAGAGCAAGTACAGTGACAGTACTACTGACAGTAAATGTTGGGATGAGTGTCAGGTGACATTGGTCAGTGTTATAGTGTTGCAGAGGACATTGTGTTAGTGCATAAAGTTCTGTGAACGTAGTAGAAATTGGGAATGAAGTTACTGCTCCCTTTACAGACCCCTATAAGCACTTACGGCATCAGTTGATGAGTAGTTGCTAGTGTACAGCTGTTTCAAAATATGCTGATATCTGCACAGAGCAATACCAAGCCTGAAAGGAATTCTGGGATATAGTACACTGCATATTGTACAATGGCCAGTACACGAAGCAGACAAAACCAGTGAAGCACGAAACTGAGTAATTTTGATTAATTACGTCGAGACCTGCTAAGGAGTGATGAATGCTAGCTAACCATACAGTAAGCTGTTTAACCATGATATAACTCGGGACTTGGTAAATGGAGTCTCACCCCAGCACAGGCATTTGCAAAGTTAATGGTCCCATCATGCTTTGCAATATCAGTATTGCACTCTTCACAGGTCAACCATTTTTTAATAGCTATATACAAACATGTGTTTGAGTTCTGACGTTTAATTTCATTCACAGTTCATGATTACGTTGTTGCAAGTTGCACTGCGGAACGAGTCTCTTACGATTCTGTAAACATTTTTTTTCTGTGTAGCTAAACCAGACCATGTTGTTGACTGTGCAGTGGATGTGTATGCTTTTGGCATGTGTGCACTGGAGGTAAGTGTAATCTTAATCATTCTATCAACGTGGCTTTTAATCAAATGATTTAAGTCAAAAGATATGCATCAGTGAAACTGAATTTCCTCCAATGTGGAGCCATTTCTAAAATCATCTACACAATGTTCCTATATTAACATCTAAAAAAGAGTCACTTAAAGTTCATTCTTGATCAAAAAAATGCACAAAAATTTGATGACAGTGGTAGATATTTGTACATTGTTGAACTAAAGAAAAGATTCAATAACAGTATTTCAATCAAACAACTTCAGTATGTCTGTAGTACATTCATATGATTATGACCACACCAGCCTGAAATGTTCTTCCATTGAGATTTTGTTATTACATGTACATTGTACATGAACATAAGGATTTTAAAAACTGCATGACACATCGTTGCCCTAATTTTGAAAGTAATGTGAATCAAAAGGGACAAGATGCCCCCCTTTCCCTTATGAATACATTAATTAATGAAACAGGGCTACTGTACATGTACACATTATGATGTTGCGTCAAAAAGCATAATAATTTAAAATATTATTACAGATGGCGGCTCTTGAACTTCATGACATTGAAGGTCCGATATCTAACGAAGCCATTCAGAAGGCAATAGAGGGGCTTGAATCACCCTTACAGAAGGTAAAAAGACTGTACTATTAACCTGTGCTTGATTTTCAACCCAATACCCACCAGGTGATTGGTTATTTATCACGTACTCGGTGTAAGCCAGTCAGCACATGCTTTCAGATCTGCCTCCAGAACACTTCGAGATTAGTAACAATCGTTGATGTTTTCTCGTTTTGCTAAAGTAACAAATTCCGTAAAAAGAACTATTAAACAGACAAGCTCTGGTAATTACATTCAACAAAGAAGTTGCTTTTTAGCCCGTAAAAAGAACTATTAAACAGACAAGCTCTGGTAATTACATTCAACAAAGAAGTTGCTTTTTAGCCCATCCACAACTTTAGCTGATAAATGTGTTCAAAGATAACGAGTTTTGATAGTACTTAGAACAGTTTTAAAACCAACGACTAAAATTTAAAATGACAGCCATTTTGAGACCATTTTGTGCATGTGTGGTTTTCTGGGATGATGCCATATAATCAATTCAATCAGGCATTCCTAGGACACGAGAACCAATCATCTGGAAAAGTACTTAGAACTACTTTTTGTCACGTTTTCTTATAACGTGAGTTTGAAAAAAGTTACAAATTAGTTTAAGTTTTAAGGAAAATGTTTTCTTTTTTTCTTAACCAAGGAAGATTGTAAATAAGAAAGGAAACCACAAGAAAAATAACGGTTCTGAAAAGTTTCTTCATTCAAAAAATTATAAAGCAACAGGTTGTTTTCACGTTTACGTCGTCAGTGTCCCGCTGAGAAGGAAAAAATAAGGATCTGTAAACTGTTATTTCAACAATTCAATCCTTCGAAAAATTTAGTTTGATATGAATGTTCACTTAAATTGAGTTGCAGTTTTATTTTAAGTGAATCACTAACAGTCTTTCAATTAATCAATTATTCAAATATTTTGGCAAATGCTTGACGAATCTTTAAAAGAAATATTATTTATCTATTAAAGTGAATCAATCATTTTAACTGTAAAGACATTTTTACACTGTATTTGTGGAATGACTTTTTGCTGCCATTTTGATGTATCACCTTGGTACATGTACATGGTCACCCCGTTGCTGCCATTTCAATGTATCACCTTGGTACATGTACATGGTCACCCCGTTGCTGCCATTTCGATGTATCACCTTGGTACATGTACATGGTCACCCCGTTGCTGCCATTTTGATGTATCACCTTGGTACATGTACATGGTCACCCCGTTGCTGCCATTTCAATGTATCACCTTGGTAAATGTACATGGTCACCCCATTGCTGCCATTTCGATGTATCACCTTGGTACATGTACATGGTCACCCTGTTTCTGCCATTTCGATGTATCACCTTGGTACACGTACATGGTCACCACGTACTGGTTACAGCAAATTTCTCAAGTATAAAGAATGTTGTCCTTCAGTATAGCTCGGTTATGAAGTACCTTCTTGCTCTATAATTTTGGTTATTTGTATATTCTTACCTAATTTTTACATTTTTAACGTCAAAATAGTGATCTCGTAGGAGTTTTTCAATGATCTCTAGAAATGAGAAGTTGGTTTGTGGATTCTACATGTATAACCGTGTGAACTTGGGGTCAATCCTGGTTTCTGAACAACTACCCACCCACCCCAACC
>JANRMR010188526.1:0-10911 GCA_025434825.1 Bergia sp. 'catenularis'
CTATACATGCAGGGCCCCTATGGATATCAGCCTAGAGCTGAAAGGGCCACCCTGGCTAAATAAAGTTTACTTACTTACTTTACTATCTTAAGGTCCCTAATGGTTCTAATAGCACTAAAGTAGTAACTTGAACTGTCTGTTGTTCTTTAGGGCGCATATACAAGCCGTGTTCTAACAAAACAGTGCATTATGGCCCCGGCGGGCAGGATTAACAGTGAGGCGGTGCGCGGCCAATGGGCGTCTCTTGCTCTTGAACTGCTCTACCTGACCAATGATGACGAGGAGCGGTACAGTATCCAGGCCCATCCAGTGCTCCTAAGGAACCTCACCATCCAGGCTGCCGACCCTCCACTGGGATACCCAGTGTTCGCATCAGGAGCCCTCTCAGTACCACTTACTCAGCACCCACTGTAACATGGCCCATGGGATATTCAGTGTTCGCATCAGGGGCCATCTCAGTACCACTTACTCAGCACCCACTGTAACATGGCCCATGGGATATTCAGTATTCGCATCAGGGGCCATCTCAGTACCACTTACCCAGCACCCACTATAACATGGCCCATGGGATATTCAGTGTTCGCATCAAGGGCCATCTCAGTACCACTTACCCAGCACCCACTGTAACATGGGCCATGGGATATTCAGTGTTCGCATCAGGAGCCCTCTCAGTACCACTTACCCAGTACCCACTCTAACATGGCCCATGGGATATTCAGTGTTCGCATCAGGGGCCATCTCAGTAACATGTACCCACTGTAATTTGGCCCATAGGATACCTGGTGTTCCCATCAGGGGCCATCTCAGTATCACTTGCCCTACAACCACTGTAACGTGACCCACCCAATGACCCATGGGGTATCCAGTGTTCATATCAAGGGCCATCTCAGTACCACTTGTCATGAACCCACTGCATTATGACCATGGTCCATCATTCAGTCACTACTGACTCTCCTTTGACCTACTTTGTTGCTAAAAAGTCTGTTTAACATTAAGCCAGAGACAGGGAATAAACTGAGTTTATTTTGAGTATAATCTTCAAGGAAGACACAGTGAACAAATAGTCAGTTTGAAACATTCCTTGAAATCCTACTTTCTTAAAGTCAAATAACAGCCTAAGGCAATCTAAAGGCTCCTTTACACTAGCAATTCTTGATGCAATTTTTGTCGCAATTTCCATTGCTATTTTTCTTGCTGCCAAGCTACATCAAGTTTCGAGAATATTCAAAACACTGCAAGTTTTCTGGCACTCGATTTCATTGAAATTACAGATCGCTTACATGCACTTTTTTAAGTAACAGCGCGAGTGCGAGAAAAATTGCAATGGAAATCGCGACAAAAATTGCACCAAAAATTGCTAGTGTAAATTAACTGGCCTTAAGAATCAAAACCCAATGGGTTGAACTTTTGATCCTGGACTAGCGCCAATCCAGCATCTTTGGAGCGATTATGCCCTGGACTATTGATGGTGGTATAAGGGGCCTTATCAGTATCACTTTCGCGACAATCGCTGTAACATGGCTGACTCGTACGCCTTTAGCCAGGTCTACACCCAAATAATAATAAATTACTTTTAAAAAAATAGCGCTTTGTAAGATCACAAATATTTGTACCATAATTTGATTTTAAGTCAAGTTTACTGTACATGACTGGAGAAATTATAAAATTTCCGCAGACACTGAGATACATGTATTGTTTGTATATATTAGGAGTGATTCTGACTTGCGTACTGCGTCTAAGACCTTCTATGTTATTTGTATAGAAAATTACACTGCCATGCATGAGATAAAACGTATTATCTGCACGGATATTCCCAAGCACCGAGGTGCTAAGAACATACTTCTACGTCGTTAGTTTATCGAGAGTACGGCTTTGAGATAACATATTGGAGTGTTGTACGTAACGTTTACCAAGATGCAATTTACTATTTCACAAACTCGAAAGTATATTTATCACACTGGAGATTTTTTCCGCAGATATCCGACAACATGGGTTTTGTACAATAGAGAGACAACGACAGGCAACTGGCAACTATGTAAATGTATACCGTCACGAAAAGTAATAGTATTCATGAGTAAAGCTGTGCGAAGTAGAACCAAACACATGTAGATACTTGCCACAAACATGATGTTCGTCTTCAGAAGAGTGTTCATAATTTGAAATAAAAGAACATGAACATTATCTTGTTGAGAATCTTGCTGTTTGTCGTAAGGCCCAAGGTCGTCTTTTATCGGTCACCGAGTCAATGATTCAAAAATTTTTGTAGTACAAAAAAGTTATCGGAGGAGTCAGGAGAGCCGAGTGGTAGCGCTTGTGCCAGCGCTTGTGCCTCCCACCACTGTGACCCGAGTTCGATCCTGGGTTCGTATGTGCGCCGAGATTTGTCGATCTCGATCAGACTCCGAGGCTTTTTCCCTAGATACTCCGGTTTTCCTCCCTCGGAAAAAATCGACTCCCAGCTAATTCCATCTGGCTGTGGTGCTATGCTCCGAGGTCACAAGTGGGCCGTATAGTGGCTGCCATTGTGTATGTGTCTGTTCCTCTGTATGTGTGTGATGAGTGCGACTTTACATGCTTTCGGTCCGACCTCGTCGAGCTACGTCCTCGTAATTCGGTCTCTGACTGCGAGAAAGGGTGATTAGCAAGTCTGATTATTATTATCTTTTCAATTGTGTGATTCAGATATGTGACATGCTGGAGAAACACCCATTTCAGTATTGGACATTAGAAAGTCTTAAATACATGAACAGTACCTTAACCCGAACCCAAATACGCTCAATAAATAAAGTATCTTTACGAAATTCATATTTTAGAGCCGCGGATTCAAGAAAAAATCCCCCCTCTTATTTCGCCGACGATCTTATTCTTGGTCGTGCAAGACCCTTGGACCCAAAGGTGTTCATCAAAAATAAAAACAATCTTGACTGTTTGGATCACATTTGCGGGATGGGATTACAGATATCAATTTTTCACACATCTATCACTGTTGCCGTATAGGTAATAATAATAGTAATAATAATAATAATACACTAGATTTACACAAAGTAATTTTCTTCTAGGCCCAATTTGACACAATAGAAACCTATAAAACGTGTATAAATATATTACTAAAGCCAATGGAAGACACCATGGAATAACTCTATGAAAGCTATAAAATAGTTATATTAAAGATAATACTATTGTATAGATAAGCCTACTAAAGCCAATGGGAAACACTATAGAATAATTCTATGAAGGTTATAAAATAATTATATTAAAGATAACATTTAAAAAATATATATAGATACAACATCTACCGAATTGAGTTACAAGAAATCTCCAACTTAGAAAAAAGCATTTTTCGGCACGACTTGCGGAACTGAGACAGTGTAGAGGCAGTTCTTGTATCTAAAACTAGACTGAGAGTAGTGGATCTTTCATGTGTAATAACACTTTAATTGGTCAAAAACGAAAAATAACGAGGGAGGGGATTACATTTTGTGGGTAGGGAGTACATTTGAAGGCTGTACACTTTGCAATGTTGAAACAAATTTTAATTATGAGAAAACCGAGGCTCATATTAGACTAGACCACTAAGACTCAGAACCATCAAACCTCACTTTTTGAACTATACAAAATTTAACTACGTACAAAATTAAGATTAGTTTAAAAGTAGGTTTTAGCTGAATTTGCAGACACAAAAATGGAACAAAAAGCCCAAATTATATAGTTATCGGTAATATTGTTATCCTTGTTTTCGGGGTGAGAAGATGTCATAGTTTTAAACAGAGCAGGATGCGGCAAATGAAACGTTTTTACTGAGTAATTCTGATGTTTTGGTGCAGGTGGTACTTGAGTTTTTGAATAGAGGGCAGTTCGAATGGAACACCAAGACCTCTATTAAAACAAATTTCTTAGCTTTCATTGAAACGTATTTTGCTATCTTAGTAGAAATCCCACCACCATTTAATAGCTCAAATGTTCAAACCGACACGCCTGATTTACAAGATAGATCTGGTCTCACACGATCCCATGAACTTGATTTTTTTCCTCAATTAATGCGGCATAGGTGAACAAGAATCTAGTGACATATGAGTGTCAGTCAGTGAGTCTTTCCACTCTGGTTCAACTCATTCTAGCAATCTATGTGTGAGTTTTAACCTATGCTGAGTTAATTGAACACTCAACAAGATCCATTATTCACTAACAACACAGTTGCACATTGTGATTGGATTTTTTATCTATAAATCGCCAAACTCATACGACTACTCTCTAACAAGTCAAACTTCATACTGCACAGAAGTAGTTTTCAATAACCAGCACTTGCCGCTAGTGGAAACGAGCATAGTTTGGGAAATTGATTCTATTCTTCTCAGGAAACGCAGGAAGTTGTTAGCAATATGGTGCTTTCCAAAAAATTTTCGAAAGGTCCCATCAATAAGATTCGAAATTAAATACTTGAAGTTCTTTCAAGCTTCTACCATGAGTTTAAGTATTGCTTCCTCAAACGCATAATGGCAATGAAACTGCTGCATAGCGCATCTGTCATTAACCCTCAAATGAAAGTTCGTTTGACCGTTTTTGAAAATTTCCCACCTGTTTTGAGCCTGCACGAAAACGCCACAAACGATACCAAAGATATTCAGTTGTTTTGCTTCAGACATCAAAACCTTCCGCTTTGTCAGTTTTCTGCGAAACAACTAATTTTACTGATTACCAAGTAATGCATTTAAAGGTGTACTATTAAGAAAAGTATAGGCGAAGTCAACGTTTTTGCTCTGTTTGAGAACTTCGCAATAATTTATTGTTTCTACTAACTGACAACCACTCGATTTCCTAATTATGTTATGGTAATTAGCCGTAGCTTTTTATGTTAAATGCAGGGGAGTAACTTTCATTGCATTGCTCCGTTCGTTTAGGAAAAGAACGCTGGTTGTCAAACCAACTGTGCGATGTGATAGTTACACAACGTAACAGAAACAACGTAAATTGAAAAATTTGTGTTTAAGAGAGTCAGTTTTAGGCAGTGCAAAGGATCGCTTACATCAGATGATCTCAGTATCTTAACACCGAAAAGTAAGTTTTCCATGAAAATTGATCCACTTTCCCCAACTTTCTGATTTTTTAGTGTCGCCGATTCGCTTGATATACATCTGCTTTATTGATATTGGGAACAAACTGGTGTTTTTCTTTGAAAACTCCTCGGTAACGTTGGGTAACAAAGCCAGGAAAGATCAAATATTAACTTTTATCGATTTACATTTTAAATATTTTATCCGTTCGTGTTAGCACAGAAAGCGATCGCTTTAAAATATACTGAAGAAAAGTCTCTAGTTTTGTCAGTAGCCATTATTTTGGCCATTCTGTTGTAAAATGACCTGTTGTGACCCTGTATTTTTGTCATTCCATTCATTATGGTTTCACTACCCCAGCCTTCATAATGGTCAGTAATCATTTTGATAAAAAATCTCATACAGTCATATAAATTGGTATCAAAAACAAACGTAGTACCATTCCTTTACTTTTAATAACGTGAAACCGGTAAAGCTATGTGATGAACTAGTGAATTATAGTGGCAAAGTTAGCGCAGTCGGTTAGATCTTAGACTGCCACATATGAGGTCCCGGGTTCAACCCCCGGCCACCGTCGAGGGTTGAATATTTCGGTGACCTTCTTTCCACCAAAGTTGACTCAGCTTTCCATCCTTTCGAGGTCGGTAAAATGAGTACGAGCATGCTGGGAAGTAGAGTATCACACTTTGTAAAGCGCATTTGAGCATATTTACATGGAAAATACAACGCTTTTACTTTTTTATTAATTTGATTCAACAATATTTAGTCTAAGACGAGAAAAAGCAGCTTTTGCGGGAACACAGGTCTCTCGAATGTTGAAGGTCTCTCAAGGTCAGTCACCAGACTCATATGATGTCTAATCTAGGGTTTAGAACAATGCCTCGATTTTTAACTGTGAGCAACTCTTTGTTGTCGGTGAACACCCCTTGTGACTCCGAAATAGTCTTTCCAAACAGTTCAACAACTTTCAGTGAGTTTGGAGGTGTGTGTCCGATCACTACTATCTTTTGGTTTTTGTATTTCTAGTGGAGCAAAAGTGAAATAACTTAGATCAAGGTGTTCCTCAGAAGCTTGGCTTTCGCCCGGTACAAAAATTATATTTGTTACTTTCTTGTAAGTCCATATTTTGGCGCAAATTCCATCTGTTATTGTACGATCTGCTAGTAGCTCATGTTTCGTGTATGTCTAGCTTCTAGTTCTTTGGCCAATGAGATTGTAACAGGAATGATTCTGTAGTGTCTGGGTTTAGTGAGCTATTAAGCCCCAATACAAGATCAATTCGTTGGGCAGTCGCTAGCGTTCACGCTGTAAGCAATTTACGGTAGTCACCACGGCTGGATAAAAAGATCTTCGATACCAAAGCAGCCTTGCAAGTCAAGTCTTTGCTCTACAGTAGCATCACAGGTTTTGTTTACAGAAACAATTCAGTAATGCAAACTCTATCACTCGACAAAAAAATACGCAGTCTAAGACTGCATGTGGCTAGTGCAAGCACAAAAAATAATACGCATTCTGGGACTGCATGCACTCTCTCCTATATTTAGCAAAAATGGTGAAATATAGCAGTATTGACAAATAATGAGAACTTTGGTGAAAAGTAAGGATTCTCAAGTTGAGTGAAAGAGCAAACATCAGATTGGTTGGTTCAAGTTTCAAATCTGGAAGATATTTGCATTTTTAACTTGTGGATTTTAAATCTACAAGTTATTCTGGTATCTCCTGGGTTATCTAGATATACTAATAAATTGCACAAGGGATTCAAGTAAATGTAACTTTGCTGTGATTATAAAACAGGAACTTCAAGTTATACATGTACCAATGTATAAATCTAACTGGTCTGCATTTACAGCAAAATCATTCATGATAATTATATATTTCATTACAGTATAAAACAGGACCTTCAAGTTATACATACACTGATGAATGTATGAATTCAACTGGAACAAATGATTATGTATCTATCATTTGAATCTCTTGTTCAGTTATAGTTTCCCGAGGGGAATTGTTTTTGCACCTCCTAAGGAGTTTAGTTATAGCTGTTTTTTCACTCGCGAACGAGCGTTATAGCTCTCGTGAGAGAATTTTGGTTCTCTATAAAGAGATTTATTGCAACCGTATGGGAATATAATCCTTGGCAGCAGTTACAGATCGCCAAATTATGAACACAGCGATAGGATTCGGCAGGATAAACCACTCGTTCGCCATGACCAGTAAAGATCTTTGTTTCCTTTGCACGTAAACAACCTAAATTCTCAGAAAACGGAAAAAATCTTGTACAAAAAAACATTTCATAAAGGCATCAAAAGTTGAGCCTGGTTCTTGAAGTAAAATAGTGAAAAGTCATGACATAAAATGAAGCAACTTACCTTTCTTGTCGATTTGTTTGCCGAGCTAGAGGCAGGAGCACATGGCATGTCAAGATCGATGCTCTTACGTAGCAGTCGATACGAATCCGGAACGATGCGTTCAAATCCGAAACTAACCCAAATTACATCCGCGCACTCACTCACTCAAGGCAATAGCATAGTGGCTTGGCCTCTTGCGAGATACTAGCCACAAAAACTGAAAGACAATACTATCTTTTCTTTTGATTTGGATTATATATGCCAACTTGTTTGAACAAAAGAACTTAGAAAAACATCTTGATAAATGCTGAAGATAATTTTGACATCGAAACAACTTCCACCTAAAGTATGATTATGAATATTAGTCATTCATCCAGTTGCTCAACTAGTAAGAATTAGACTAAATTGCTTACTGGAACAAGAAAGAATGGTCGCAACGTCACTCGTTGCGTAGTACATGTATTACTATCATCTAAAGTATTGCCCCATACAGTGTTTTCTAAGACAAGAAAATAAGAAAAAAAACTGGCTTGGAAACTCCTTTAACAAAGCCAGTTAATTTCACCTGCCAGTATAGATAGCTTATTGCTCTACTCTAACATAAATATATCAAAAACAATTTCTTAACTAGAAGTAAAAACTACAATGAGGCAAGATAAGAAAATAGAATAGAAGATATTAGGAAAGCGATGGGCCAAGCAACGAGGTGCTTGTCAACTCTTCGGCAACTTTTTACTTTTCGAGCAACTTTCATTCAAAGGAATGACTCGATTAGTTTTTAAATACTTTGATTTAATCTTTCAGTGCGGCAAATTATCTGTACATTTACCAAATGCGAGTTATATACAACAAAAATGTTTAAAAAAATTAGGGTACTTGATCTCTGATTTTTAGTGTCTGAACTTAAATAAACAAACCCCATTTTTTTCTGCAATCATCTTAAAGAATATTTCAGAAACGTATATTATATCCAAAAAATTTCGAAAAATTCTAAAGATATACATATTTTAAAATTTTTATAACAATTTCACAATTATTTATTTTTAAATAACGGGCAATGGTTTAAAAGATTGGACGCATTTTGTGCATTTTGAGAAATTTTAGACCAAATTTTGTTAAATTAAATTGAAAGCAAGTTTTCGGCAACTTTACCAAAACTCTTGAAAACCAGCAAAGACATTGCCATGCTGACGTCAAAGATAGTTAATGAATTAAATAATTTTATATTTGTGAATTTTTACAAGAATCTTCACGAGCTTTTATGTTATCAAATGTTTATTGAATTGTAAGGAACCACTTGTTTAGGCACAAATGTACCATTACCTCAAATTCGAACTCCAGAAAGTATAAAACCCGAAAGAGGGCAGTTATCAATACTTGACAGCGTTTATTTGACAGATATTGGTGTCAAAGAATGGATCGCAACCTGTTCTTGGCATTGTTACTCTTACTTGGAACTTTACCAATCGTAAAGGCAACAGGACAGTGCCCTCCCCTCACGTATTTCTACTACATGTTTGGTGAGTAAGAATCAGACCATAAACTGTTAAACGAACCATAGTTTATAACCTACTTTTGTGAACGAACAACATCCTCTTTTGGATAGTTTAACAAGCTGCCAGTGATTTTACAGCTTAACAATGGAGATACACCCCATCAGCTAATCACACTGACCGCTCAATTTTGTGTTGTATATCGTCTTCACATAATTATATTCTATAATTTACACAGATGAAATGATACACGATCACCCTAAAATATTACATTGTGAGAATCTAACAAATGTGAGAACATTAGTAATTACAAATTTGTGATGTCATAAAAGAAGTATTCAATGACGACGATTGGAATCTTTTGGATAATTTTATATGCTGTCCTGTGACATACGGCTGGATGAGCGTCTTCCACTTAATAATGGAGTTATCCCTACAAACTGGTCATATATACCGCTCAACCTTAACGGTAACTGACCGTCCTGTATATATTTTACGTTACTGTATCCTATAATTTACACAGATGAGATGCAAGATTACTATAGAATACTACATCAGTAAGACAGATTACCATAGAATGCCACATCAGTAAGAGAATCTAACAAGTGTGACAACATTGGTGAGTTTGCAATAACACAGGAGAGGTGTGTCAATAGAGACGATTGTTTAACTTTAACTTTTTTTATTTTTCTACGCAACAGATTGGGTGCTAGAAGATAAAATAGTGCATACTCACAAAGTTCCTAGTGAGGAATGGTGTCAGGCCTACTGCATCCAAGATCATCGGTGTAGAACCTTTAACTATCAGATAAGGACAGTGGGAATTGACAGGCAACATCAGTGTGATATCAATTACTCTACGAAGAACAGACATCCGGAATCCATGAAGAAGAGACCAGGATGGGTCCATTACGAGGTTGGTGCATGAAAGAACATTTGTATCACTTACGAAAGAAAGAGTCAAGTAGTTATTTACACGTCTCTTGATAACCATACCACACGTCTAGGATAAGGGATCACGTACTAAATTTCGGCTATGTGAAAGTTTTGAGTTTCAAGTGTATTGTTTTAGAATACAACAACAGTTTCTTTAATTACCTTAATTACATAGGTTTGATAACAAAAATCAATATTCGACAGGCCAAGGAAATTTCCACCTAGAATAACCTTGGAGCTAAGTAAAACTAGGTGGGCGATATGTTAAATTGCTAAAGTGACAGGTCCAGCAAACGCATAGAGACAAGCATTAAATGCCAAAGGAAGCACAAAAAAGGGGGGGGGGAAATGATATCAAGCTATATTGAGAAATTACTTTGAAGAAGTAATAAATGCAGTCAATTAATATTGATTGTTACTCAATAAGGTCAAGGAAAAATAGACGACAGAAAAAGACCCAAACTATATGTATGTTTGCAATGTTTCAGCTCTAATTTTGTTTTTGAAGGCTCTAGACGTTTGACGTTTTAGATCTTCACTCAGTGAGTCCCAAATGCCAAATGACTGAATATTGTAAATTCCTATATAAAAATGAGGAAAAGAGTTTAATAAATCCCCACCATGCATCCCACAATGATCAAACGTTATTGTATTAACAAAGGTCAAAAAAAGATAAAATAAAACAACGAAAGACGAAAGGTAGGGGAAACAAACAAACAAACAAACAAACAAACAAAAGAGAAACAAATAAACAAACAAAGGAATGAGTGGAAAATGCATTTGTAAGCTTGTTATTGCATTTGATCTTTAACGTATCGTTTGAAGTAAGTAAAAAAGGAATCAAAAACTAAACCTTAGAGTGATTCCTTAGAGTGTTCTGTTGGAATCAAGCATTTTGATTTGATGTGTTAGGATAGCCGGTTTTTGGTTGAATTGGTAGCCTGTTTCAACCAACTCAAAACTTGAGTTATCTTGAGTTATCTAGGGGGCTCCGGGGGCATGCTCCCACGGGAAATTTTGAAAAAAGGGACCTCTAAAAACGCTATAATTGCGTCTAAAATTGTAAATTGCGATAGAAATGTGAAC
>JANRMR010188548.1:0-10908 GCA_025434825.1 Bergia sp. 'catenularis'
AGAATTACAAAGTAATTGCACTGCTCTTAGCCAATCAGAATCAAGTAATTTTTTCATGTATATGATTATATGGATAAATGCATTTTAGTTTTTCTGGTAGCTTTAATAACAGTTCGCGGATCTGCAGAAATGATCGCATATTTTGTGTGAATGAGATTCCGGTAAAAAATTAATAAGATAATTAGGATAATAATAATAATAATAATAATAATAATAAATATGATGATAATGATGGCTTGTAATTCAACATGATATATAACACAAACTCAGCTCACCCAAAGAACTATTATCATTGGGCTGACAGATGACACCTGCGTCCTGGCGATGGCTGCACTGGTTAGGTACACCAAATCCTCTGTGTGTACAGAGAGACAGCGAGCTTTCCAGACCCGTACAGCTAACATCAGCCATCAAAACAGACCCACTTGTTTTCCCAAAAGCTCCACAACAGAAAGGAAGTAGGGCGCGCGAGTAGCCAAGCTCGCGGCAAACCACATGCGCGTCCTGTATATCCCACGAACGGTCGCAGATGGAACCCCACTGTCCTTTGTAGTACACCTCAACGCGTCCGGCATGTGGAGAGGAGGATCCCGCGAGACGAACGCTTAAACCTGTTTACAAGCACAATATTATTACTTACAGACAAGAAGAAACTGCGACTTTGTAACCTAACTCCACGAGCCCAGTGGCAATTCCAACAAACTGAGGTTCAAACAACCATTCACCTCCATCCCTCCTCCTCAATCACATATAATGTACTCACCAACAGAAGTGTTGTCACTTCTGCACTCCAAACTGACATCGTTCAAGTGACTATTGAAGGTCTGGTACCTTGGCCATCCCGGATTTGGACACTGCTGAATGGTGGTCTCGTTTCCCAGACAATACACACTGGACAACCAGATTGGCCCGGTGCCACGCCCATATCTAGCATTCTTAAATACATCAGCAACCCCATCATACCCAAGAAGACGACAAATCACTTGACCTTCGCGGGTATCGAAATTTCTGTCATTGATTGTTCCCCAGATCCCCGCATAACGTACTTCCACTCGTCCTGCAAATGGCACCGGTCCACCGACCAATCGAAACCTTGTAGGTACTAAACATAAAGAGTTATTTTGCAGTAACGGTTAAGAACTTTGTATTAACCTGAATATTCATATTCCAAATCCAAAACAAGCGAGAAGATAATTCATTATAACATAGCAGTCAAATAAGGGTGATGTCTTTACATAGTGCGGGCGTTAGTCTACAACTAAACATTGTGTGAGCCTGAGTAGCCCAGTTAGTAAGATCCCTGACTGCCAACCAGAAGGTCCCGATATCAATCCCCGGCCTGGTTGAGGATAGAACTTTGTACGACCTTCATTCGCCGCACCGTCCGTGTACAGGGACATTTAGCCGTTGGTCTAGTCTCCTAAAATCCTATCTCAGGAGACATAAAAGAACCCACAAACTTCTCGAAAAGAGTGGGGTAATCCCGGTGCTGTGTTGAGGGCCACATATAATTTTACTTCGTGTAAAATGTATTACCCTCAATAAATAAAGTGTTTTTACTTTATTTTACATTAACAAGCAACTTAGACTTGATAACAATTGTAATCCTAGGCTTCTGTTAAAAATACTAAGTTGTTCAAATTTAAGCCTTTTTAACAAAACTAAAGTTCAGAAGCTGTAAGTGAGGGCGTTTATTAGTGAAAGACTACCAAAGTAGATGTTCGGTTATCCGAAACTTACAATATTTTGGAATTTATGCGAGCGAGTATTGCCAGTTCACCAGCTGAATAAGGATGTGTTCATTTGACTGTATTCCTACTAAGTAATATTTTTTTCACACTTCATAGTATTTATTTTGCATAAACATCTGCGCATAACAAAAAAAACCCGGAAAACAGAAATAGAAACTGAAAAATTGAACAAAAATTTACAGCAATATTTTAATTAAAGACAAACTATTGGATTAAAGGGTTAGGATAAGCCCGCAGCCTACAATTTGTTTTATATATTTTGACCTGACAAGTGTGCTGTTCCATTGAACCCGTTCTAAAAAACGGGTTTAAACTTAAAAGTCTACTGCTCTGAATGTGAGGATATCATAGCACTTTCTACTTTCTATTAGGAATTGTCTAAAAATACATTTAAAAAGGATTTAATTGAAGAAACTACTTTCTAACTTACTACAAAAAGAGAGAACCAGTATGTTGAAATCGAGAGGGTTATACAGATTCTCAAATGAGATAATTCTTAATTACCAATTTCCTCTGTAACAGCTCATTTTGGTTTTTTGGAACTTTTTTTTTTCCTTTTATTAGTAATTGTTCACTCGGCACTCAACTTTATTTTATATCTATTGCTTTTATAATTTTTTTAATATAATATTGATACTATATTATATCGACTATATATATATTTTTTTTTATCCCATACGAAAGAAAATACAGCCAATCAGAAGCCAGGAAAGCCGATGCATATTCTGCGGTATGCAACGGGTAATATTCCACTCTACTTTCCCGTCACTACTCGCGCGCAGCAGTCATGCTGGCGTCCTCGTGAAGACTTCCCAAAATCAGCTCCGATACCTTTCAACTCATGCGAACGTTTCCGAACAGTTCCGATCACGTCCGCAAATTTTCCGATAATTTCCGAAAACTTTCGAAGATTAAATTAAATTTTAAAAAATCATAAAAACTCCTCAAAAACTGTTTTGAACTGTTTCCGAAGTTTTCCGAAAATCTCTACACATTTTCTAAGATTTCCGAGCTCTTCCGAAGATTTTCGTTAATTTTCCGAAGATTTGGGCATGAGATAAATTAGTTACGCAATGCTTTTTCGTGGGATACCGTGGAAAACGCCATTTGTCAATTGTATTCCCTTCGTATACACACTCGCCCAAAGACTCGTGTGTATACGGAAAATACAAGTGACGCGTGGCATATTCCACGGTATCCCACTCGAAAGCATGCTTAACTAGTATGTATTTGTTGTATATATGTATTCTTCCTTTCTATATACATATTTATGCGTGTAGAGTTACTGCTGGTCTGCAAAGATCAGTCTACCTTAACTATTTGCAGGCCAGTGGAATAATATAAACCTTAATTGTAATTGTAATAATAAAAAAACTGTTAACTGTAAACTCATAACAAATACGATTGTCAACCTGCATTAAAAAACGAAAACTAGAACTGCGTAAAAGAGTGAATGAAACTGTGACTTGGTTGTGATGCAATATATACATTTTGCTTGACATACAAAATATAACAACAAACAAAAACGGATTTTGTCTCGATGAGGCAAAGGACCGAACCAGGTTTATTTTTAAACTGCTAAAGCTCTAATAAAAGTAAAACTTACATTCGGTTTCGTTTGACCTGCACACAACTCCAACATCCCGTCTAAAACAAAATGAGCTGCTAAACTGGTGTGAGCACTCCATTAACGTGGATTCGTTACCTACACAACTCAACTGTGTAAGCAATACGGGACCGCTGCCAAAGCCAAACATAGGCCACCCAAAATGTAGGTGCGCCCCAGGGAACCCAAGCCATCTACAGGCTACGTCAGCATCAGATTTGCTCCATCCATACGAGCAAACTCGGCCCCAAACTCCCCCAATTTGAATCTCAATTCGGCCCGCATGAGATGAGTTGGTTCCAGCCAGACGAATCTTGGCTTCTGCAGAATAGTTAAAGATGAAAAATGGCTTTTTTTAAAATTTGATAACAGTGGTATGTTCTGCTTTAAAAGTCATTTAAAAGGAGTATTCTCTTTTCACTTTTTCCCGCAAGCTCTTTGTCATTTGTAGACACATGTCAATTTACCATCATTGTTGGATCTGTTCAATTATATTCTGAAAGTTGGAAAAAATGATCCAATTTTTGGTGAAAAATATGTTTTGTGACTGAATATTGCACAAACGGAGGATGTCTGTGCACAGGGCACATTTTCTTATTGGAATAAACTTAGGTTTAAGATTGAAACAATTCATGGAAGACTGGAAGTAATTCATAAGACTGCAGAGATGTGTCATATGTTTTCCAAAACATTTAAGGAACTTAACTTTGTGCATGTATCACAAGTCAGTTTTGATTCCAACAATCGCTTCATGTTTTGTTACAACCCAGGCAAGTCCAAAACTACCTTGTGACACGTACTCAGAGACAAATATATTTTTGGAGAGATGAAATAAAGTCATGCGGAATTATTACGGTAAACAACATTTTAAGTTATTGGGGTGGGCTTTTGGTCCTCAAAGCTTCAAAATGTTTTTTCTACTCAACAGTTTTCCTTAATAATAAAAATTTCCCTCTGTGATAAATTTGTTTTCTACATATAAAGAGAAAGCAGTTTTCTTTGTGCTTATTTCCAAAACTTAGAGACTTTTTTTTCAAGTTCCGAAGCTGCCAGATTTCACTAATGTAAATCTGAGATGGCTCCAGAACCAGTTGCATGGAAACTGTGAGTTAAACAAACGCGAGATGTTAAACATTACGAAATCCTATACAACAACGTGAGAAGTCAAACAACAGGAAATCCTATAGAGCAACGTCCGACTTTTAAAGAGCGAACGCCGATTTAAAGTTTCCCTAGCTTTCTGTTGGGACGAAATGATGTTCTTTTTGGTTTTCTCCTTAACTGGGGCGTTTGCATTCATTTGGTAAAAAAAGCGTACTGCTTCGTGAAGACAGCCAAACTAAATGAAAATTGATTTTCTTACCGTCCAAGGAAGGATTCCCTGTTTTGCATATAACACCAAGCATTCGTGAGGCAGAGCATCTGTAATATCGAGATGGTCTCCACCATCCCCGAAAAGCACACTGGGATATAGACTTTTCGAACCCTCCGCATCTCACACCAACCATCGAAGCATACTGAGAGAATCTAACACTAAACCCAGCATTACGAAACCATGCCAATGCACCCTGGGTAAACCCCAGTTCTCTGCACACCACGTCTGCCACGTTACGATCCCCGGAGGAACGAAAGTCAAGGCACACTTGCCCCCATGCCCCGTTGTATGCTACTTCCACAGTTCCGCTGTTATTTTGTTGGGAGCCAACGAGGCGTAGCGATATATCTGCAATAATTAAAGTAAGACTAAACTAACAACCCTGACATTTTTACTCAACTTAGCAAGTGTATTAGAATTGTTCAACTGCGCAAGGATGAAAGAGGTTATAGATTAGAAATGACATCTAGTATAAAGACAACGACATAGCGTAACATGACACAATACAATATAATAAAAATGGTTAATAAGCACGCTATGATTAATTAAAAACTACAAATTTGATCTGAGATCGATTTTCCCTTTTGGCTTGATTATTTTATGAAAGAATTATAAATTTGTTTACCGAGTAACATAGCCCGATGTCATTTTTGGGAAAACACTCGGCTATATGTCGTGGTTCCCATATTCTATATTTGTTAAATACTACATGACATCATCTTTTATTGTTTTTACCAGAAAACATTCACGTCTAACAATAAGATATCCCGTTTGCATCGTATGTTGCTGTTTAAGTTGAGTTTGCATTCTAAAAGCGTTTTCCATTTGGCCGGTCCGGCCGGTCCGACCAGTCAGTTCTTAAATGGAATGCACGAATTGCTAGAACTGGTCCTGGCCAGACTTGCCCTTCTCATGGGTCAGAGCCGCTCAGTTCTCCCGCTCCGGTCGGCCAAAATGCGGGAATTTGGTGAGTTTTGTCGGGAAGAAATACGCGCGCGCGCCTTCTACAGCAACCTGTCTGTGATTAATCAGCTATGTTTGCCTTTACCTTTCCATTTTAACTGGCTAGAACCAGTTCTTCTTGGCCAGCAAGACAGGACAAATGGCAAGCGACCTAAGTTTCTGTTATTTATATATCTGCAGCAGGTAGAACCTCTTTTGCAATGTGTTTACAAAACTATAAAAGTTAGACCATAAAGGAAAACGCAAAAGTTCAAAGATCAAAATGTGCAGGTGAAATAAAAATTGAGGTCAAGATTACATATAAAATGTTAGGGAAATATGAAACTTCTACACCACCCTACTTACTGGGTTTGTTGTTATCATAACTACAAACAACACTGGCATCTCTGAAATGACTGGTGAATGCAGAAACTGAGTTTTCCCAAGAAGAAGGAAGACAGTCTGCAATTCTGGTCTCGTTTCCATTACAGTTCGCATTGGCTATCCAGACGGGTCCACTTCCTGGCCCGTACCTCGCTTGCGTGTAAACACTAACAGCTCCTTTAAAACCAAGCTGTTTGCAAATCACGTGTCCATCCCTGATATCCCAGTTGTTGTCCGATACTGTTCCCCAGACCTCTGCGTAATTTATTTCCACGCGGCCACTATAGTTGCCTGAGCTACCAGCAAGTCGGACGTCAAAATCTAAAGACACAAATAAACAATTCTTATATTATATGTAAGTCCATCAACTTTTAAATGCGTTATCTTTCACAATTAGCGAGATAAAGAAGAAGCAAAACCTGCCACGCACACCAACCCTCTCAGTGAGTAATAGTCGACGTTATATAACCGTCACGCACACCTACCGTCTCAGTTAGTAATAGTCGACCTTATATAACGTTCACGCACACCAACCCTCTCAGTTAGTACTAGTCGACGTTATATAACGGTCACGCACACCAACCCTCTCAGTGAGTAATAGTCGACGTTATATAACCGTCACTCACACCTACCGTCTCAGTGAGTAATAGTCGACGTTATATAACGGTCACGCACACCTACCGTCTCAGTTAGTAATAGTCGAACTTATATAACGTTCACGCACACCAACCCTCTCAGTTAGTAATAGTCGACGTTATATAACGGTCACGCACACCAACCCTCTCAGTGAGTAATAGTCGACGTTATATAACCGTCACGCACACCTACCGTCTCAGTTAGTAATAGTCGCGACCTTATGTAACGGTCACGCACACCCACCCTCTCAGTTCGTAATAGTCCGCCTTATATAACGATCCATATTGAATCAAATTTACCCCGGCTTTTTGACATTAGTACTGTCAAAAAGCGTGTTAACCGTTAGGACTATAATAAGCATACCGTAAACTGCCGCTTATAAGCCCTGGGCTTATGCAATTTCGCAAGGGATTTTGGATGGGCTTATAAACGGGGGGCTTATATCCGGGGGGCTGGGGCTTAAAAGCGGGATTTAAAAAATGCGTTTCGATCTCTGAGGTACAGCAATGTTGATCGAAATATGTTTTTTGTTTACTAAAACTGCAGAACACTTACAGAAGCACTGCAGTAAAATATTGAACAGTTACTTTTATGGTAATTTGAGAAGATAGACAGATAATAAGGTAGTAATAAACTTATTGTTCCGCAAATTTTCCTAACTTTCTGTTGGAAGTAGTACAGCGTTCAGTGAGAGTGCTTAGTATAGCGTATTAAGGAAAGAAGGAAAACCATAGGGGGCTTAGGGTTAGGGTTAGGGTTATAATCGGATGATTTTTTTTTGTTTTTAAGTAGGTGAGCCTTTAACGGGAGGAGCCTTTAAAGGGAAGGGGAGGGGCTTATAAGCGGCAGTTAACGGTATATTGTTGGTAATAAATAGTTGAAATATTTAAGCATAACAGTATGCAACTCAAACAAGGTTTGTAAAGAATGATGGAAGTTGTACGTAATAACGACACGTCATCACGCAAACTTTGCATATTCCTACCTGATGTGAAGTTTGTCCTGCATACCACGTGACCGGCGTAAATACAAGAATTAAGGGGAGTCCTGTGACATTCAGTAATACTTTGCTCTCTTCCAGTACAGGAAAAACGAGTAGGCCACAGGGGACCCGTTCCTCGGCCAAACCAATTGTTGAAACCGGATGATGTGACAGCACCATTGAAGCCAAGTGTTCGACAAACTACATCGGCTTGTGATTTCGGAAAAAAAAAATTTCCACATAAACCTCCCCAGACTCCACCGTAACGCATCTCCACACGGCCAACAGCATCACTGGTGCTTCCGCCAAGGCGGATTTGTATATCTTTAACAAAGATATTATGACATATTGTTATCACATATTATTATCACATATTATCATCATCATGATCATCATCATTATCATTATCATTATCGTTATCATCATCATCGTCATTATCATCATTATCATCACCATTTTCATTGTCATCATCATCACCATTACCGTTATCGTTATCGTTATTGTTATCGTTACCATTACCATTAGCCTTATCATTACCGTTATCGTTATTGTTATTATTATTATCATTATTGCTATCTTGATTTTGGTATCGATGTCAGGGTCGGTACATACATTGGCATTGTTATTGGCCATTTAGGTATCGTCTAAGCAGAGTCACTGTATGTTGATGACTACTGTGAAAGAATAAAATTTTGCGGTAATTTTTTTTTTTTTTTTGCGGTTTTTGCGGATTTTTTGCAAATCGCAAAAATGAATTCCCGCAAAAATAATTCCTGCAAAAAATATTTCCGCAAAAATTAATTCCATTAAAACAAAAACCAATTTTTCTACTTTTTAAAAATTTCACTTTCACCTGCATTTTCTCGACACAACGCAGCTAGAACCTATTGCTGACTAAAGTTATCATTGAAATACACGCAACTACTTCGAAAAAATCGTACTAGAGAGCAGCACTTGCTGGAACATAATTTCAACAGTTCCCAAGGCTTTGTCACTTGTGTGCGACAGATGTTTATTGTTGGGAGAAGAAAACGTATCATTATTGCACAAAAAGTCTTATCTATTCTTTCTATTAGTATCTGAGAAAATCATTTATCTAGTTTTCAACACAACGTTTGGTTGGAAGCCGCAGTGTCTGTCGTTTTCAACCATATTTCGATGAATGCGCGCAGACATTTCCAAGTTTCTTCTTACAATATTCAACAATAATAACAAGTATTTAACATTTCCGTAAAATAACTTCAGATTAAATGTACTACAGACTACTCGTATGGAATTAGATTTTTTCGACTCTCCGGTGGTCGCGCGTGCCGTGTGCAAAAGGATCCAAAACAAAAACGCGTGATAATTACATTAGCCTTTTGTCCCAACAAAGGATAGACAAATACATAAAATTTTGCCAAGTTTCTCTTATTTCCTGAAGCAAAAAAATTCCTCAAACCGCAAAAATAAATTTCCGTCAGAAATTTTAGGTTATCGCAATCCGCAAAGATTTCTTCCCGCAAAACATAAAAATTTGTCCAATCGCAAAAATTATTTCCTGCAAAATTTTCTTCTTACACGGTATACATTCTGTGTATATTGGTGGATTTTAGAGTACAACTGACATTATTAGAAGAATAGACCTGTTTCACGTTTCGAAAGTTATGTACAATATAAACTTAAACTATTATTAATTCAATAAATAGTATTGGAATATATTGCATCCTTGCAAAATGGTAAGTTTTTCATTCAACCTGGACTAATAATAACCATGATGACATCCAGCTATGAGAAAAATATTATTTGACTAGACTAAAAGTATTCTAAACATTTCTGTCCATTACAAGTGCGTGTCATGCATTCCATTTCCAATATTTGGGATCTACAACTAAGTGGTGACAAAATAACTGAAAAAAACTAACTTGAATTTCCCTGAATTTAAACTAAAACGGCATTTTTAAAAGTCTATTACAAAGTAGAACGCGTTTATTCAAGTTCTCAAGAAAAAGCAGCATCTCAGTAACAAAAAAAATAACGACAACGAAGAAGATGAAGAAGAAGAAGTAGAAGAAGAAGAAGAAGAAGAAGAAGGAGAAGAAGAAAGACAAGATGAAGAAGCAGAAGAAGAAGGAGAATAAGAAGTAGAAGAAGAAGAAGAAGATGAAGAAGAAGGAGAAGGAGAAGTAATAGAAGAAGATGAAGAAGAGAAAGAGGAAGGAGAAGGAAAAGGAGAAGAAGAAGAAGAAGAAGAGGAAGAAGAAGAAGGAGGAGGAGGAGAAGAAGAAGAAGAAGAAGAAGAAGGAGAAGGAGAAGGAGGAGGAGAAGAAGAAGAAGAAGGAGGAGGAGGAGGAGAAGAAGAAGAAGGAAAGGAGAAGGAGAGGTAATAGAAGAAGATGAAGAAGAGAAAGAGGAAGGAGAAGGAAAAGGAGAAGAAGAAGGAGAAGGAGAAGGAGAAGTAATAGAAGAAGATGAAGAAGAGGAAGAGGAAGGAGAAGGAGAAGGAGAAGGAGAAGAAGAAGAAGAAGAAGGGTATCAATAATAATTATAACAATAATAATCACATGATAATAATGATTATACTGAAAGTTGTAAAGTAATGTATAATTCATGATCATAGCATGTAAATCTGATTGAATGCGCTTTACAAGACCAAAATTGTAGCTGGATATTTACCTGCTATATCAAATCCAGGAGGTCTACAAACAACTACTGCCCAGTTACTTCTACACAAGTTGATATTGTACCTAACCGATCGTCCGCGGGGACACTGATCTAGAGAAGACTCGTCCCCCTTGCACTGAATGATGTTGAACTCTGTTTCGTTATCAGTTTCAGTCTGTGTATAATTCCATTGAAACTGGGAAGAATATCCGCCAGCTAGACTTCCACTGAAACCCATCTGGCGGCACGCCACGTCAGCATTTTTCTTGTTCCAAGAACTTCCACAAACAGGTACCCAGTGGTTGTAAATTTTCCTTTCCACAATACCTGATGTGTTTGTCGGACCTTGGGCCAGCCGAAGCTTGGTGGCTATATAAGAGTGTAAAGGACTTTGTTGGACTCTTAACAAGTACAAGAAATTCACGTCATTATATCTGTATTAAATTAATGGCTATGTGAATGTGAATAAAGTGTATGTGTATGTGTATGTGCATGTATATGTGTATGTATATGTATGAATGTATGAATGTATGAATGTATGAATGTATGAATGTATGAATGTATGAATGTATGAATGTATGAATGTATG
>JANRMR010188581.1:0-10902 GCA_025434825.1 Bergia sp. 'catenularis'
ATAGAACACGGAGTGACGCAGTAGGCCACTCGAAAAGCAGAGAGAAAACTCGTCTTCGCCTCGTTTTCTCTCAACACGTTTCTCGTGTCCTACTACGTCACTCCGTGTTCTATTCTTGTATAGAGCCACGCGCGACACTGTTTTATTCCTTTACTAGCAAACGGTTAAACTAGAGTATATCTCAAAATTTGTTCTAATGATCTACCGGTTATGTTTAGTACAGTTTCTCACAGTTCCTTGAGTGAAAGGGTGAGCAAGTTATATATGACTAATATATAGTTAACTGCAACAGAGAATAGAACCAATTAAAAAGGATACTTACCATTTTTTTTTATGAAGAACAGAATCACTACATCTTGTAGCCTTGTCTTTATTCCGAGCTGAAACATGATTCAGACAGAATGGTATTGACTAAAAAGTTCCGCAACTTCATTTCAATTTTCCAGAAGTTCTCCAGAAGTCAGTCAAAAAATCTAGGACCATTCTATGTTTTTGAGGAATTTCAGGGAACGTACATTTGTACCAGCCCTGTAATAAATTCATGTAAGTAACCTCAAACACGCCTGCTATTCAGAGTAATTATAATACGTTCACATTCGGTTAATCGACATAAATTAGGAAGTTGACGGCAGTGAGTGTCATGTACAGTACTTACGAAGCAGTACACCAGAGGAACGTAAATATGCTGGTAGACATAAACTGAAAGATATTTCTGGGTCCATTTGATCCGTCTAATGTCCGTGGCCGGTTCGTCGACGGTCTGGATATCCGGGTCTGCACCATCCACGTTGGTGTACGGATGATGGCCAAGGACATGCTGAGAAAGAATAAGACAGCCTTGTTGATTAAAGCCGTGAACTTTACTTATAAGGCTACGCAAATGCTGGTCATACCTGCTCACGTTAACGCATATATTATTAACTTCCTAAAACCTCTGGGGTACCTTCTAAAACTAGCTGTAAGGGGTCCCAGATACTACTGACCTAAAACCACTGAAGTACCTTCTAAAACGGCAGTTTTACCTTCTAAAACGACAGGTAGTCCCAGCGACTTCCTGAGTCTACTTTAGAAGTACCACTGGGGTACTTCTTAAACAGCTGTAAGAGGTCCCTGGGACTCCCTGAAACCACTGGGTACTTCTAAAATAGCTGTAAGAGGTCCCTGGGACTCCGTGAAACCACTGGGGTACTTCAAAACAGCTGTAAGGGGTCCCAGGGACTCCGTGAAACCACTGGGGTACTTCTAAAACAGCTGTAAGGGGTCCCTGGGACTCCGTGAAACCACTGGGGTACTTCTAAAACAGCTGTAAGGGGTCCCAGGGACTCCGTGAAACCACTGGGGTACTTCTTAAACAGCTGTAAGGGGTCCCAGGGACTACCTACAACTTTGCCCTGAAAACAACAATAACACAAGTGATAAATGAAATGAAATGTTAACTTCGAATCCCACACAAGTCGAAAAGAAACTGGAGATATGAGAGAATAAATTGTAGATGCTCATATCTGTCTTCTTCTCTAATTTAAAAAAATGGCCTCATACCTGGAAAATCCAAATATACCAGGAAGAGCCATTGAATAAGTCATGTAGCGAGCCCACCGCTTTCCACACCCACGGTTTGTGTGTGATGGCAAAATGACTGTAAGAAAATTCAGTGAAAACTTCACTCAACAGAATCTGTTGCTTTGAAACCGTTTGTACACTGAAACCTAGATTTCAACTCAGTAAAGTCTGTTTTTTAAAATGAACCTATTCCTTCTGTTTACAGACATGTTTCATATTCAGCGAAGTTCTAACTAGTGTTTCTAATTTTGCTTAAACTAAAATGTTTAACCCAATCGGCCTGCAGTATTTAAATTGGGCATTTGTTATACATTGCATATCAAAACGGCAGGCCCGTACAAAACAACTGGGCATGTGTCACCGAGTTGTAGATAAAAACGCTGCAAATTTCAAACTGCAAAAATAACGCCTCAAAATTTCATTTTCACAGCCAAAATAAGCAACCTGTTACTTTTTTCGTCCGAAAGATCATGTAGTTAACCTTACACAAACATAGAAATTAGAAAAGAAAGATGAGAAAGATTTGTGTGTTCAAACCATTGCTTTCCCGGCTTCTGCGATTCATTCACTGTACGCTGACTATGTACGCGAGTATTCACGAATTCTTTGGAAAAAGCCTTTCGCTGTCGTAAACGCGATTTCCTTCGTCTCACACCAAGCTAAGTAATTTTGCTTACGATAAAAAAATTGTTAATATGAACAACAACTTTTGAAAACAACCGCGTCACAAACTTTGCAAGACTGCAGCCCACGGTACGGACTATGTGCGCATTTGTTGAGCACGGTATTCAAAATGTAGCCTGCTTTACAATATATATCATAATATGCACTCGTCATACAAGATTTTTGTTTTTAAAACTGATTCTTTACAGTCGATATCGTATTTCTTGGAAAACTTTGATTACCGTCGTACATCTTAATCATACCAATCCAACCAATCATAAACCACGATTGTTGTACTCAAATATTGACCAATGAAAATCCGTTTTAAAATGTAACAACCATCACAATGAACACCCGAGTCACTGACTCAGGGCAGTCAAAATTCTACAGACCGAGTTAAAATAAATTTTCGTTAGACACAGACGAAATTGTACAGACGAACGCAGGAACAATGTTAACTTCGAGTTATGATTTACAAATTAAAATACTTTCATAGGTGAGTGCGAGTTACAGTATATTTTCAAATGAAAGATTCAATAATTTGTTGATTGAAAGTTTAAAAACCAAGCTATTTCTCTTTAATTAAGTTTACTATTTACACATGCTATTACCTTGCTTTTCAGCTTTTAGAGTTTGTCTTATTTATCAAGATATCATAACATTAGACTTCACCTGTTTCAAACAACGTGCTATTGTCAAACATGGTTCAGTTTAAATTAGTTGAGGCCGTTAAACCTGACTGTGAATCCACGTCCAGAATATGAAGAGTTCGCTACAGACTTTGTGCAAATTAATGTTTCATCTTTCTGGCCAAATTAAATACATCATATTCTACATGCGAGTTTAGACAAATATTTTCTATCGCGTTTAACGGCTTCTATTAGGTTCGACTAAGTTTAAGCTCAACTGCAGCACAGCGTTTGAAAACGCAGAAAGAAAAAAAAACCCTGCAGAGTTAAATTTCGACTTAAAACTTAAAGCCCCATATTTTGACAAAACTAAATTCCTGTAGCAATTCATAAAAATAAAAAAAAATAATGCACCAACAAGATTAACCCTTCCCCCCACCTTTACTACACACCAGGCATCATGCATGTTTATCATTCCAAGGAGAGCACAACAATATCCCATAAGTGCTGCGGCACAACAGGACAACACAAAGTAATGATGGGGCAACCAGAACACCTGCAACACAATCAACAGTATTAGCAGTCTGTTGGTAATTATTGCACACTTTAATCAACATTTTAATACCAGTATTGTTTTGGTTTGGAAATACTTGAAAAATATGTGTAAAATTAAGTATTATAACATTAATTTTTTTGCTTATAAATTCACTTAAATGCCCAAATAAAAAACATCTTTAAGCAGTCTTGTAATATTCTTTATCATGTGCTACATTACACTCAAAGAATGGAAAAACTGCCTATAGAATTAATTGAACAGAAAACTGTCACATCTTTTAAATCAGCTCTGGCCACCTTCCTCAACCACTGACCATTTTATTTAATTTTTTTAATTTAATTTTCTTAATATTTTTTTTTCCATATTTACACTTGCACTTGTACATGTAACTGCACCTTTTCTAATTTATTTACTTTTTAAAAATACTTGGCACCTGCACTTCACATGTATTCATGTAATGGGCAACCTTTGCAGATTATGATATATAAATAATATAAATAAATAAGTTACATAAGAGTACTTAAATATATGCATACATGTTGATTGTACCATTGTTAAACACATAGCAGGCTTGTTCACATTTTTAAAACACCCTTTCCATCACAAACTGGGAGGCACAGGAAAAAACATTACCCATGGTTACTATGGGTAAATTATTAAATAGTTTTTGAACAGCATGCATTTAAAAAGCTTATCAAATCTCATAGCCTTTGTCAATCTCTGAACAACAAATTACTATTGCCTAGTTTAGTTTGGTTTAGTTGGACATGGTTTCTAGAAAACTAGAAGGCAGTCCTTAACACAAAAAATGTTAGTGACTCAAACACACTTGTATAAAAAGATTTCTGAGTCTTGGTTACAAATCAAAAGTCACCTGTGCACTCCAACTCACGAGCAAAACTGTTGGAACAAGAAGGTACCGCAACATCATCCACCAGGAAAACTTGGGATCCTATGGGAAATCAACACAGCTGTCACTGCACCATCATATGTAACAGTTCTGACCTTATCTGGATATTGCTACCCCATAATAATTTTGAAAATAGCATTACTGTAATGTTACACCAGCCAGAATCATGTAAATTTTTGAAGCAAAAAAGTTTTCTATCAACAGTAAACTTAATATATAGTACTAAAACAATTAGCTAACAAAAGAACACTCACTATTGTTTTCTACAAGTGACAGAGCGGTTTTCATTTGACCTATAAAAACTTTTTTGCTACATGTTTGCAAATTTTTGTTCAAACTGTTAACTAGAATTTAGTATAGGAATATTAATTAGACTAGTCAGAATAGAACTTCAGTAACACTATACAGTATAGTTACTTATATATGTTACAGGTCAAATTAAAATCTTGGTTATTTTTTTTCAACCTAAGTCAAATTTTTACAACCTAAGTTATTTTTCTATCAATTGTCTGAAAAGAATCAGATGCAATTAAAAAAAAGTTTCTGATTATTTTCACTCTGCTTCTCTTCCTTTTCACCACACCACCCACCCCCTTAGTCCCATACCTTACTCTACCTCCCTCCCCCCACAGCATCCATATGAGCCTCCTTTACACCATATTATGCCTGTGCTACAATTTGTTTTTCTAAATTTGATTATCATGTACCAAGGTTTGAACTCCCAACCTCTGGCTTCATAGTCCACCTTCATTTCCACTTGACCATGCAAGCAATCGTTGCAAATTATCCAGGCTATATTTCGTATTATTATCACTCATTGGTCTCACACTCCCCATGGCCAAACGTTTAATTTATTCATACATGCCCTAACCCTAACCCTTAACCCTAACCCAACCCTAACCCCTAGAATAACCTAGGTTAAATCAAAATTACCCTGAAGTCACATTTGACCTATAACATATATTAAGTGACACCTGTAAATTTATAAACATATATATAGAAATCAACTGGACATGTAGTCAGTGGTACTTTAGTAGCAATATGTACAGCAATAATTATTCAAATGTACACCTTTCAGATGGAATACTTTTTTCCGAAAGCTAAAGCTAAGGGCATATTGGCACACTCAAATGTAAGTACTGTAAAGACATGCAGGTGATGCCTATGTATATATAGTCTACATGTAGGAGTGTTAATTTGTTTGTATCTTGTACCTGCTTTGTCTCCTTGAAATAGTTGTGTACCCTTTCTCTTACAGTTTTGTAAAAGAGCCTGCCAATTTAAAAATATGCATTGATTGATTAACCAAATTAATAAAAATTATTAACAATGACATTAAATAAAAATAAAAAATAAAATCAATTATATTTCTATTTGGCTATGCTGCCATACAGTACATGTAGTTATTACTTAATATGCTGTTGTAGTTCCCTGCCACGCAGCTTCATTTTATATTCAGCTGTTTTCTTAACTGTAGTGTCTTGTCAGTTGCTGTAATTTTAAATTGTCCTATACATTTTTTAAGTTGTTGTCAGTATCATTATTTTAAATGATAAAACTAATAAATAAAATAGTAAATTTGATAGTGAACTTTTGAAAATACAACTTAGTAATTACAAGTAATTACTATAAAGCAAAAGTAAATAGCCAAATTCAGTTTTCAACCATGCAGGTGATAAAATTTTAACCCTGGGTTAGCGATAATCAGGCCCGTAGCCAGGAATTTTCGTGGGGAGGTGCGGGAGGGAAATTTTTCCATTAACACTCGAGATTGTATTCACCATGTAGATTATAGATATTGTTTCACAGGTTAAGTAAAAAAATTTTTTTGAAAAAAATTATTATTTCTTATAGTAAACTTTATTTACTACCTGAGTGGACTGCCGCAGACCTTCATGGCTATGTATGTATGTGTGTGTGTGTGTGTTGGGGGGGGGGGTCAACCTGCGCACCCTGCACACCCCCCTGCCTACAGGCCTGATAGTTGTCCATGTTCTTGGAACAACCAGATCCAGATGGGTAGATTTGATACTTTTACTCTTCTTTTATTGTCAGTAACTATTGTGTTTTGTATTCATACATGCCATCATTTGATGTGTAATTATTCAATCCTGATGCATGTAAATTTCGAAATTCTGCCAGAAATCAATCACATAACATACATGTGATGATAAAGATTTAATAGATTATAAATACCCTGGCTCATCTGGGAAGACTGGTAACTCATTAGAAACTAAATCTCCCACGCACAGCTTATCAAGTACCCTGCAAGAACAACAACACCAAATTACATCACATGTGCACATGTCGGTTGCTCTTTTTATGTTTTTCCACAATATGAAGTTATGTTGACTTCACAGATTTGGTTGTGGTGCTGTATCACTCCCCTAACCTATCCACGGCACTTTTTGCTGGGAATTCAGAGGCTTCATATGGTTTAATCCAACCTCCTTTATGAACCCAAGAACAAAAGCATGAAACATGTAGATCTTGACAAAGTGGGGGTATATTTGTTTAAAAAAATGTGTCAATAATCGATCCCCTATAAGTCATTCCAAATATCATCCCTCGCTAAAATCCTTGATCTGCCCTAGACTTTTGACCACATCTTTGCATACATGTTAATTCTATAATAACCAGATGTTGTGGCAGAGGCTCATTGTCCTTAACTACTGGGGTTACTTCAGTCTCAGTATTTTTCAACTGTTCAAGATTATTTCTGTAATTCATTTGAAAAACCTGAAATAAGTACAACCTTGCTCCTTGGGTTTAATCCCTGTTTGAAAATAATTGCTGCAAAAACAATAAGGTTTTGGTGTTTTAATACTGACTTGGATAATATAAGTACCAGTAACAAAAATTTTAATACATGTACTTCATATTGGAAAACATTGTTGATCCATCACTGCATCAGTCCTGTTAAGGTACCAGTTAGTCTTCCCAGCCTAGAATACTCTTAAAATGTTCTGAGGTTTCCCTCTACAAAAAAATTTGGTTGGTTTGAAATTTGCAATTTTATATTTTATGGGTTGGTGACTTTGGATGGAATTTATTTGATTTTATATTTTTTTATCATAATTAGTAGGGCTGGGACGAAGGCCAAAAAAACCCTTCAAAGCTTCATTGGGGTTTTCGAACGAACCTTCGAACCTTTATTTCAGGAAGTACTTAATAAAACACTCTCGATCTCAGGCTCCAACACATGAAAAGACGATTACTATATGCCACTGCACAATCACCCAACGTATTCATCCTACACCAAGCAGTGCAGTCTGAGACACAGAAGAGACATTTCAAATTCAAAGAATGTTATTCTGTATTAGTCAAAGAAAATGAACTCAATCTGATAACTTAAAACTGCTAGGTTTAAAGTCAGGTTTCTCGGAAATTAGGGCATTTTTGTCGAAATATTCCATTGTTTTGTATAAATTTAAAACTACTGAACAAAGAAACAAAGGTTTGAAGGTTGACAAAAACCTTTGAAAGCAATGTGAACGAACAAAGGTTTGAAGGTTCGTCCCAGCCCTAATAATTAGTATTTTTTGGGTATAGGTTTTGACTCATCATTTTCAAATCATTATATATATTAAAACTGTACAGACAACTGTAATATTGCTGAAATAAAAGGTAAATCAGCAACTGATCCTCAGTGTGGTACCTAAAATACTATCCCATCATTTTTATATTGGGGAACCCACACTTCTCATTCCTCAAATGCATTCATTAAAATTTTTATATTATAGGATAATTAATATTGTGGACATAAAAATCGTTGAACCATTGCAACTGTGACAAATTGGTGGATATTAAATTAGCAAATTTTAAAAGGTTTATACAATCAAGAGAGGTTTTTCCTAAAACGTTCTATTGCAATTGGTTTTTTAAAAAAAATGTTTTGTAGTGTCTGGAATATTCCTAAAAGTGTTTATTTCTGGGGCTGTCTGGAAAAGCTGCAGAAACATAAATACCAGTCACCAGCTGTGAATGAAATGTACATGATTTGATTGAATATTAATTTGCACATCGTGCATATTTCAAGTTCGCGGGCCGAACACAAAGTTAAGGATTCACGTCCGAGCTCAATTTCGCATTAAAATCCTAAATCAGCGTGTGATTTACATTAACAGACATTCAGCAAGAACTTACTTCTCAGCAGTCCCGCTGAAAGCATGATATGTGTTGAAAAGCAATGTCACGTCACGACCTGCTGCAATTAACAGCTGATCTTTTCCTCCAGGATGGCGATCAAGAAATCTACTCACATCGTAAACCTGGTCAAAATTCAAAAGCATAAACTCTTTCGCTAAGTATGCAAACCAACAGGTTCAGATGATTCATCAGTTGAACTTCTGAAAGTGAAAACCAGCAGCAAACAAATCAAACTCAAGTATCACAATTTTCAATGCGACTGACCTTTCCTCGGATCGCCACATGAGCGTTTTCTTCACGATTGAGAGAGCAAATCTCTTCCCAAGTAAACGTTTTTCGACTTTCCTCCATAATCACACTTATAGCTTGCTTTATGCAAGTGCTACATTGATTGATCGTATTGCTGAAAGAATTTGAGACCCAAATGTTTTGTCTTCCTCTCGCAATTCAGACAACTGAAGGAGCCACCATCAATGCGGCTTCTGATTGGTTCGTGCGAGCAACACACTCACCCCACACTGAAACATTGGGACGAAGGTCAGTCAAGGTTGCAAATACGTAGTGTTTGCCAACGAGAAACAATAAAAGTGAAATAAAGAAATAGGAATCTGGAACTAATAAGAAAATGAAGCTATTATAAAATTTGCTCATTCTTATAACAAGAAAATTTATAACAACACTCGGGTTCCTATTTGCCCAAATTTAGCAGTCTAGAAATTCAAGTTTGTACTGAGAGAACAAAATCAATCTGAGGTTGAAAGACTCTGGCTCAGTGGCGCCGGGTGCTAGCAATTTTCATGTTCCATGTATCGGTCCTTCACTAACCATAAGAAAAGCTATATTTTTTCCTCCAAGGGACCGTTCATTTTTATGAGGTTGGGGGGGGGGGGGGGTTGGCTGGTGCAGTCTAGGATGGCTTCTAAACATTTTGTTATAACCCCCCGAGCCCCTCTATCCACGTTTTTTAAAAGTGCCGCCAACCGGATTTTTTGAATCCCCGCCAAAAAAACCAAAAAGATCGATCACCTTTATTACTCAGTTTGTTGATAGCTACTTCAACAATAATTCATTTAATGTCACAATTTTTTAAATATTACATTTGATGATGGTACTGAGGTCTGAAGTACGTACCTAAAACACGTTAATTTCAAATTTTCACTTACATCTGGTCAATAAAACATGGTTACGGTTATGATTGTTATTATGATTGTGATCTTGATTATATTATTATTTATATTATTATTATTGTTGCTGTTATTTATCTTGTCCCTTGTTGAAAGGTGATGGAAACTATAGTTAAGCACTGATTTGACTTCGTTTAGATAATTTGCCCAATTTTTCAACCAGAACAGTTTTCTTTATGTATGAAAATAAGAACAACTGAAAAACAATGCGAGGCTAATAGGCCAAAATTCTTTGGTTCTCATGACAACAAAAGGCGTTTATGCAAGAGCTGAAAGTTGTAAAGCAAACGATGTGGTAAAGCATTCGAAACTTTAAAAACTAAGTAAAGTTTTCCCGACACTAAAAGTGAGGTAAAGTATAATTATTTTAGTAACGTTTTTTAATAAACTAAAGCAACAATATTTTAAACCAAAACATAGTTATCTCAACATATATTCTTAGACGGGCAGCGCAGAAAGTTTACCATTGCTCAGAATTTTCTGCATGGTCGGGAAGAAAGAAATTAACAAGATTGTTTGTAGAACTGTTTTATGAATTATGGTATCCTTCCTGCGAACTGAAAAAGTTTCAAATACTTCAAAAATGGATGCCAGATTCGTAACAAAGTGCTTTCGGTAATGGTCACTCACAAAACTGTTAATGATCTTGCTCCTGACTACATTACGTTACGTAAGCCCTTCACCACCACACGCCCTACCCGGGCTCTACGCTCAAGTAACTAACTATACTAAGTCCATAAATCACTATAACTGTTGCTCCTGGATTATTTTGAAGCACTTTTTACGAAACTATATTTTTAATAAACTTTTTTTTGTAAAACGCATTTAATGGCCCATCTACCCTTTCTCTAAGCCTAATCCTAATCCCAACCTTGGCTCAGCCTAAGGGAAGGGCAGGTGGGTCGCTTCCCAGACAGTTCCATTGATACGAGAATAGAATACCGTGTTTTTAAATGTTGTGTTTTATTGTTGTTATAAATTGTTGTTGTTTTATTATCATTTTTATTGTTATTTGTTATTATTGCAAGAGTACAATGTAAAATATTAATATGTAGATACATAAAATAAGTGTTTGTGGAAGCAAAATTCTCCTATCCCTCGCTCTTTTACTTGCAGAAGCTGATTAAGAACAGGCTCTTAAGACGTCGCAATGATTACCTATATTTCTTTCCGCAAAATTGGAATTTGCAGCATTGATTTCTGGGGTACGTATAAAGCCGGGATCGTTTCATTTATGACGGGGAGGAAGGG
>JANRMR010188592.1:0-10901 GCA_025434825.1 Bergia sp. 'catenularis'
TAATTCAAATCACTATGGTTGGTGTACCTAATTCAAATCACTATAGTTAGTGTACCTAATTCAAATCACTATGGTTGGTGTACCTAATTCAAATCACTATCGTTGGTGTTCCTAATTCAAATCACTATAGTTGGTGTACCTAATTTAAGTCACTATTGCTAGTGGAAGGACTGCACTTACTTCAAATCATTAGACTGTACTTAATTTACATTACCGTGCTTGTTGGGAAGATTGTACCTAACTTAAATCACTATGGTTGGTGGAAAAACTATACCTAATTCAAGTCACCATGGTTGGTGCACCTGATTCAAATCACTATGGTTTGTGGAAGGACTGTACCTAGTTCTATTTCTATATTTGTTGGCAAGATTGTACCTATCATTATGGCTAGTGCAAAGACCGTACCTAGTTCAAATTACTATGGTTGGTGGAAAGACTTTACCTAAATCAAATTACTATGGCTGGTGGAAAGACTGTAAATAATTCAAATCGCTGTCGTTGGTGGTAATATTACACTGATTCGAATCACTGATATAAAAACTGGTATGAAATCACTCTATAGTTTGGGGAAGACTGTACGAAAATCCAATCAGTGGTTGGCGGACAAACCGTATCCATTTCGAATCACCACTGTTGGTAATGGGATTACACTGAAAGACTGTAATTAATGAAAATCACTGAGGTTAAGGGAACACTATACCTGTTTGGTGGAAAGACTGTATCTAATTTAAATTGTTGGTGGGAGGATTACACTTATTTGAATCACTGGTTGGTAGAAAGATTTGGTTGCACCTAAACTGAATCACTCTGGTTGGTAGAAAAATTATAATTAATCCAAGTCACTAACCAATAGGTCTACATTGTATGGTTTGCGAATGCAGTTGGGTTGTTTACCTGATGGCCTTGATGGTGAGATCAAAATCTTTCAGACAATGGAAAACGTCGCCATGCTTTAGACTACAAAAGAGCCGGAAAACATATTTAATACAAAAAATTACAATAACTGACAAAGTAAACAGAAAATCATCGCCCGTACTGAGCCCGTAACTATTATCAGGTGCAAGTGTCCTTGTTCGCTCTCAGCGAAATAAAAAAAAAAATCATTCTACAGCTCCGTAACATGAAATCTACGTGTTACTCACCCAGTAGTAAACTGGTTTAAGTAGAGTTTTGTGACCACCGATGTTTATAACAAAAACGCTCTTTTGAGAGGGCGACAATTTTAATTTAATTTAAAATGGAAAGTCGTCTGACAAAAGTAGGTTTTTTGGTGTATATATAGACAAAAAACTCGTGGGGAGAAACTCTTTACCCATATGAGTAAATCAACTGGATGATGTTTTACTCTATTGAGCAGGATTTTAGGCTTAAAAAATAGGTCTACCACTTAATATTAGACTTTTTTAGACTCGGCGATGTATCCAAATTGTATCTACAATGCTTTAGTTTAGTATATGGAAATTGCTCACGCTCAAAAATGCACATTCTATTCAAACAACGAAATTGTGCAGCACAAATGATTCTCGATGAAACTATAGTAACATCTTCGTTTAAGCAATTATTATTGTTACTATCATTATCATCATTATTACTATTATTAACACATTCCAGGAACTGCACTAGCTTTCAATATACGATATTGAACACATTTGTAAGTTACATATAGTTTAGAAGTTTGTGACTGACTTATGAAGCTCCAACGATTAAAGAGGTCTCTTTTCAGAGGAGAGAGAACATAGGAGCAAGGACTTCTGGAACAAATTTCATTCTGCGCCAAATAATCAAATAATATTGGCCAAAGAAAATTACTTACAGTGGAATCAGTCTTTTTAATTCTTTGTTGTTGGATGACAATGCGATGAACATTTATTTTAAAAATCAAACATTTTAAAGACTTTAATATAAACTATTTTTCTAATTTACTCAAGAACGAGAATTATCTGGACGAAAATGAGTGCAATTCCGCAAAGATCTCAGGATCACATCAGTCGCACAACTCATAAATGGACGAGGGAAAAGGATACTTCCCATAGATTACTGGATACTTTTTACAAGTTACTGTCAGTAGAGAGGATAAATGTTACGTCATGTAACTTTTGATAGTTAACAAATGTTGTGTGCAGAGCAAACATTGGACACAGATAATTCTTTTCTCAAGGTTATTCACAACTGCTAACTGAAGGTTTTTACAGGGTTTATATACTTTGTATCGGGAAATGATTATATGTTCTACTCCTACATTATTACAATGTTTCCATTGATTACAGTACACGTTCAAACTTTCTATTATCGTAGAGGAAGTTACAAGCTATTCAATTATGCCAACGAAGTACAACTAAGCTATCCTGGGTTTGGAGAGAGGAACTTCACAGTTGCAGTACTTGAATGTTTACGTTAACATACTAGAAAGGTTACTGTAATACGATACGTTTCACTGCAGGACGTCACAGGGAACATTCTAGAATGAACATTACAACATACGCTTCACACAGTCTGCTCCAGTAAAGGCCTACCTTACTCCCCTAGTGGACAGTTGTTAAGTCACTTCTACGGATAAACAGCACAACATGACAAGTAATTACCCATTCTCGTGACAAATGGCCATTTGAGATCCGTGTTTAAAAAAGTCCAGAGCGTAGGCATTCAGAAGGATTTTCTTTCCAAGAAAATCACTTTCAGGATGAACGGGAAGAATGTGCGAGTCAGTATACACCTCCGAACGAACAACCTGCACGATAAAATAAAGACAATAAAAAATTTTGTTTTCCGGCGATAGCACTGAGTAGTAACAAGTTACCAATAAACATGTAGCCGTCACAACGTAATCATTATCCATTTGTTGGAAAGAACATTTGGGGCAGGAGTTTGAAGGAGAGAGCAAATTATACCTATGCAAAGAACTGAATATACAGATAGTTCAGTTAAATTCGTTTTATTGTTAATTTATCTAAGACCAGACCTTGATAGCATGTCTCTGACAGTAGCAAGACTGACGTTCTTTGGTTCAGTGTAAAAAGAGATTGGTGCTGAAGGTAAATAAAAAATATTATGAACTTGTAGCACGGGCAGTGGGAAACGTTGGTTACGAGCATCAATGAGATGTTTAACGACACAAAATCTCTCAAACCTTTGTTGATGTGTTTTTATTTCTGCTCACGAGGTCCCATTTCCCATGTAAACCTTATCTGCAAGCCACGATCGGATATTCCGCGTTTTTTTTAAAAGTGAATTTGCCCACACACTCGAGTCGTCATTTTCTCTTCATATTCAAATTTTAAACGTAGCCCCAGGCCGTGTGCTGCGCGGCCTATTTTAATGTTTACGTCATATCAAAAATTTAACGGAAGTAGAAAAAAATAACTTGGTTTGAGTTATTTTGTATCATTTAAACATCTCATTAATACTCGCAACCAACGCTTCCCACCGCCCGTGCTTGTAGGGTGTACTATGAAGGGAAAACGTGACGTTTGGTTAAAGAGAATGTCATGAAAACTATCAAATTTTGACATTGCTTATTTTTAGCGTTAGAATCTTTGCGTGTTTCGTATTATTTTACCAAATTATATACTAGTGTTAGACATTCACAAGCGGTTTTCCAATATGCTTATTGTTCAAATTAGTAAAGGGTGGGTGGGCTCAAGCATTGTCTACTACAATGAAACCATCAATATGGAAAATAAAATTTAAGTTTGAGTTACAAATATCAAATGTTATCTATATAAAAACGCTAATGTTGTATTTTTTTCAAAACAAAACATTTGTCCATTGGTAATGTCGATGACATAAAGAGTGGCTACCAATTGCAAGTTTCCTTGATTAAGAAACAAGCAAAAAATACAAGGTAAGATATGCATTACGCTGCCATGGTAACACTAATTTCTCGAAAAAATAATAAAAAAAACAAACACCTAGATATGTTTTTAGGTGAACTGATATATCAAAAATCATAACAAGATGCTAAACTAAATGTTTCTTTCTTTCATAAGATATACACCCCCATATCAAAATTGTGTCGATCCTTACTGAGCCAGTCTTATTAGAGAGGTTGGTTACTTTTATCATCTTGGCACAAGTAGTAGAACGATATATTAATCATCAGGGGGATACCAGGAGGTAAATCGGCCTCGCTGTTATGACCAATCACCAAATTTTCAGTCAATTTTTTAACTATTAATCAGCTATATTTACTTGTAGCGCCAATTTTTCTTAGGGTTTCGCGGAGTCATGGCATTGTGGTAATTTTACAAAAGAGTCCAAAGTAAGCTGTTGTCCGTATTAACGACGTAATAGGATAAAGTCGTACAAATTGGCCGTAATAAGGGGGATTTCGCATAAAACGTATTCACATACATACAAAAAGCTACAACTCAACTGACATTTATCAGAACGCTGGATGCCTTGTGTTTCTTGAGGTCACTTTCCGTGTTTCCAGAGAGGGCAGCAAAAGCGGAGTAAGCAGAGTATGGCAGCGCAGACTCTACAATATTCTCAACCAAAGAACCACTAAAGCTTGCTCCTACGTCCTCCTGAGCAAACGTTACGCTGTCGGGAAAAACTTTGAAAAAAAAATGAAGACTAAAACATATATCTAAAATAGGACGTTTCAGGATAGTACTTTGTAAACAGCTGCTAATCAGCTGCAAATATGTTTTGTTTTTCAAAGGTAAGTACTAAATCAAAGGGAGATCGACCCCCATTAGCACGACCAAATGTGGAATCACAGATGTGTTTTAACAACATGTTCAGTAAGCAGAGAATGGCAAGACGACAGCTGTACGCTTTGTCAAAAACTGCAACGCGTATTAACCAGGCACTGCTATGACAATCTCTTCGAAGCCCAGACATCAAGTGGCGAACACTAGAGGAAACAAAGCCAATATTTTAATGGAAGATCATTAGTACCTACATGACTTTGCAGAGTTTAAAATATAAATAGAATAATAGATTTTTTTTAACATATGAAAAAGTAAAATTATGACCTCTGAAAGTGATACTTCAATCTACGTAGAGGCACGAACGCAAAGAATTCACATTATACTCTGTGGCAAGCTTCCTCGCGCGCTCAAAGACTTGTGAAAACATGTGAAAATAATAATTCAATAAAATAAATCCAACTTTGGAATTCACACGTGTAGTCCAAGGTCGATCCAAGGTGTTTTAACAGTGTAACCTACTAATGCAGCACTACAAGTGTAAATTACGCATCGAAACACTTGTAAAGAACAAGCGCAGCTGTGAACAACTACGTTATCGAGTAAATATTCGAATGGCGTCCACGGGAAAACGAAATTTCTCCCGAAACTGGCATGGATTTGCAAAGTCAAAAAGCCGACTCTCGGCAAAATTTTGAGGCCGACGAACAATCTGTTGTTCTATAAGTTCTTCCACTTCTTCATTACTAAAAGAGAGCATGATTTCACTTGTAAATGAACGATCTTCGAATTAAATATAAATTTTACCAGTGAGTTGTGACTTGTAATTTACAAGTCTTGTAACAAGGACTTGTAACTATGTTTATTGAATCCATATTTGTGTGCTTGTAAATACAATGGTCCAGCTTGTAAGTTACAAGTGTAAAAGTTTTATTGAATTAAGCCCAGCTTGTAAATTACAAGTGTAAAAATTTTATGGAATAGACCGTAGGCCATTGAGGATCTTGTATACTAAAGTTAACCTGTTTTTCTTTCTTGCTTTAGTACTTAAAACATCAATGCTTTTTGAGAGTTTAAGTGATTCGTCTAAAGAGTTCCATATGCTAACGGTTCTGTAATAAAAGGTTCTCTGGCCAGTTGCAGTTTTAAAATGGTAATGTTTAGTGTTTGGGAGCTCCTCGTGTTACAGCCGCTGATCTCCGCACGTTTGGTAAACTTTGAGGATAATAATCCGGAGCGCAAACTGTTATTTCCCCATATATTAAGCAGTAAAACAGTTTAATTATTAAGAGAGTACGTTTATCCAATACATGTTTGGTGCGGCTGATTTGTCCGAGGCGAGGCATACATGAAGAAACAGTTTGAATTACGAGTTCATCGTAGGACAAATTTTGATCCAAAATGACGCCCAGGTCTTTGGCAATGTGTTCAGGAACAAGGCCCTTTCCCATAGAGGGAAGAGAAAAATTATCTAGTTTCGAACGCAACTGTTTGCTACCAAATACCATCAATTTGGTTTTCCCAGGGTTCAGCAGTTGGAGATTGTTGCAGCACTTATCGCTCACTGTTTATCTCCTTTGTCAGCCTCTAAACGAGCGAACTCTTTCGGCAATGTCACCTACAATCCATCGTCATGGCGTAAGAGCCATATTCATCCAGAGCTTCCAAAGTTTCTCTAACTGAAAAGCTAGGAAAACATGTTTGTTTATTTGCCTTGGTTCTCACAGAATCGCAATGAATATTATACACAACTTCTCTCTGCACGATAAGTTCAAAATGGACGCGATCGACAAGAAAAGTGGATCAGTTCTCAGCGGAAAAGAACCAACCAGAAGCGACCGCTAAACAATGCATTTGCGCGCCCGCGTTTTTCCGATCTGCGGTTTCTTTCATTGCAAAAAGTAATGCTTACATACATCGTCTTTCACAGCAGTGTTGGCATCAATGATGACTTTTGTATCATCTACGAACCTTTGGGAACTGAATTTGGCAATTTGGCAATTTGGCTGCTATCCTATCTCCTCAAACACGGCTAAGACACTTGAGTCCCTGCAGTAGTTGTTGTTGATAAAACGTGCAGCACGTCGTTGGACCATTTCAAGTTTGTTTATGCGTATATGGGTCCCAATATGGAGATGCGTACTCCATGTTAGGTTTGACAAGGGAAAGATACAGTTTGCTTTGATGTCTTAGGAGCTGTGATTAAAAATTTCGACGAAAAAATGTTAAAGTGAACGCGTGCTCAAAACAGAACTAGTAAATAATACAATAGTAACTTTATCAAGATACCTTACCTACTCCAGAGAGGGGAAGTTCTTGCTCTTCTCCGCGTTCAGCCTTAATCTTTTCCCCCAAACTCTTCAGGTACAAACAGAATACGTCCACTGCCCGCGTGTTGTAATCTTGCAAAGCTTGCCCAAATGGGGCAGGCAAACAATCCAGAATCACCTGCAAAACGGAAAACATACTTGGCCTGACAGACGTAAATCAACAAAAAAGTTGCTAACCGTCACCCGAGACAGTTCAGTTCGCTGACTGGTGGGTAAAGTTCAGCACTTTATGGACGGCCGGCTGTGATCAATCATAGAGTGAATAAAGTTCACGGGGGATTGCGGGAACAACCTACACTGCAAGTTATCAGGTTTGCCATCTAAGAGCCTCTGTGGTCGCCCAGTCCATATCGGCACTATCACTTGGTATTTTTTACCACTTGATAATCATGTCATGTACAGGCAGTTGCAGCGTTGACGATGAGTGATAATTCATCAACTGGTTGTGTTGGTAGTTCAACAGAAATCTATCTGTGCAATCTTTGAGTCAATTTTGGTAGTATAAAGCCTCCAGGATAAAAAAAAACAAGTGAACAATTTATAGCGAGATTTCAGAGCTCGAAATACATGTGCACCTGACTCCTAAGTCGCATGCTTACAGGGCTCTGAAGAAAACCAAATCAAAAAACCAAACGAAACCTGATAATTCTGTTGAGTTAAGCTTAGATATGTAGCTCTGGTAAGATTTCTTAGCCGTTAACCAACGCGTGATTTCCCATTCATGTTAATCCTATTTAAGGTACGTTGTTAACAAACAGTCTCCTGCTCGCCATTCAAAAAGTGTGCATTTTACCCCATCCAGAAAAATCGCGAAACATTGTGTCTTTGTTTGGATGCAGGTTTTCATGAAGGGAACATCATTCACTTTTATATTACTACTTGTAATAGTAGTAGTCTAATGCACCACTTTGCAGCAATTGCTGAACTACGGTGGAAATCAGTAACAAATATTCATTTCAATCCACAAAATATCTATTCATTTCATTAATCCAACCTTACTGATAAAGTACAGAATGTATTTACTAAATATCTCGGTGCAGTGAGCTCCGATAACCCGACCGCTTAACAACTGTACAAATAGGTACTGGGAATTTTTGAGGCTTCAAGCCCTTACCTAGCAGCTTTAGCTAATATTTGCACGGCAGGCTTCGAGGAAGACCAGCCTAGCACTTCTGAGCCCTGAATTATCATCTATATTATAATAGATAATTCTGAGCGCTCTCCTTTGCTCAGAACCTATAAGGTCAGCTAGGTAATAAGGTTTGGAAGCAAAATCAAGAGCTATTAACTGCTAACGCTTTCACAAAATCCTCAAACACTCATGATCTCGGTATTTAGGGGGTTGGTCCATACTGAAAGTAACAAAAACACCTGCGGAATGATTGTTATTGTGTTAGTAATAAGTTAAGGTGACAACAGAAATATGGTGAAGATCGGTCGATCCTAGTTTTGCCTGGTTTTCTAAGTTAGTCACTTTTAAACATACCAGTCAAAAACAGGATAATATCAAGACTTGAAATAAGCACATCTTATTTGTGGTGTGCAGCCAAAAATGTCTGGTTACCTCCACACTTAGGTGTTCACTGCCGTACATTACCATCTTAATAACCCATAGCACAGCTCCCATTTTTACCGGAACGCGAGACTGACAAATCAAGGCAACGAGGAGATAGGCGTTGTCAATTAAGTCGATCAGTGGAAAAAACCCCAAAAATTTGAAAGAAAGGTGCAGTGTCTAGGATTCATTCTGTTGACATTCGATGTGATCTGTTCCAGCGAATAATTGATGAGAGAAAGACGTTTTACAAGTAGCAAGTATTCTGCCAAAAATGTTCGTTGAGATAAGGAAACGGTATCAGTGGTTGAGGTTGTTATTTTTGCCGACAATACGTTATATACATTTGATTGCAAGAGTGAATGTCTAAAACTAAAATTGAAAATTTATCTGAAGGAGGTATCGTATTGGGCTACAATGATTCTACAACAATTGCAACTACAAAAAAAGTGAAAAATTCTGGCACAATGGTTAATTTAAAGTTTGCAGAAAATGCTCTAAAATCCCCTGACGAAAGTAAGTTATTGAGCTTTTATTTAGACAAAAATTTATCATGGGATACTGAAGCATATAAGCTAAGTTTATTCTTACTAAATCGGATAAAAAAAAGTGTTGCCACTTAAAATTAGACTGTTGTTTTTTAAGTCAGTTACATATCTGCATTTAGTATACTGTGCTCCGGTTTGGGGAAATTGTTCGTGTGTGCGATGTTAGCTCAGTTGATAAGATCTTAACGTCCTTGGACAGGGACGTTAAGCCGTTGGTCCCCCAGATGAATGAAGAGCCACTCTGTGAAAATGCCGTCTGGGAAACGCCATTATTATTATCAGGTTTGACCATCGATACCGTGCTAAATGAAAATAATACAACGCCTTCTATTGAGCTTTTCAGAGGTTGCCCTGGCTTCCAATATATCAAATTAAAAAGATTAGAAAGTTAATGACTGTGTATAAGATTGTGAAAAAGGAAGCTCCAGTGAGCATAAAAAATCCTTTTTAAGTTAATCAATAGTAGCAGAAGCAGAATCTCCGATCAAAGTAAAGAAGATTCTGTTATAGTGCAATTAGTAGTTTCAAATCATTGTCTTTGGAAGAAAAACAAAATGCGTTTACATTTATTAAAAAATTATTTAAAGTAAAACTGAGAAATAAGCTTTTAAGTCGCAAAAAAATTTAAACCATTGGAGGAAAGGCAGAGCAATTCTTGCAAGTCGCAAAATAAAATCACAGGCGCGTAGGCAGGGGAGTGAACTAATTCGGTAAACAAAATGCGAACTTACGAAAAAAAGAGATCAACTTCCTTTTTGGTTCTTTTGACTACTCCATTTTATCTTTTTCCACCACGAAAACGCACGAAATGTGGTCCAAGGTAACCAGAGCTTTTTCAAATTTTATCTGGGGGAGCATGCCCCCGGAACCCTCAAGAAGTTTCCACCTTCACTGCTAGCACGCACCTCCCCCGTGAAATCCTGGCAACGCACCTGAATCACTTGCATCTGTATCTCCCGTAATTGAGCATTGTACCCGAATGAATTAGGTTGGGGTAGGAAAGGGGAGGGTTGAGAGGGAAAGGGTGGTAATATATATATATATAGCAGAATAAAAAGTCCAAATGCCATGGACCAACGGTTTGGCAAGTCAAGAGGATCAGCGATTCACAGTCCGCAATGTATAACATATTAAAAAGTGGAATAAAAAAGTATCACAAAGCGGAACAAGTCATGACTTCTGTTAAACATGTACTAAAATAAGAACGTTTCGGCCTTCGGCCTTCATCAGTTAAAACTATAAGTTAAAAATAAAAGTACATGGCGAAGCTAACGCGACTATAAGTACAAGAAGTGTGTGAAAACTTCACGTGAAAGTAAAGGACAAGAATAACTAACGATAATTACAAAAATGGTAAAAAATACTATGAAGTATAAAAATGTAATTAGAGTCGAAAATAATAAGTCGCTAATTGTATTGAATTCTACTGTCGGGTTTAAATTCCTGCCGTTTGTTAAGCCCAAAGGGATTGAGGGTAAAGAGTTGCGCCGTCAAGTACACTTCTCTGTTAATGAGAATCTGATCCACACTACGATCTGAACGAGTTAACGCTTCCATGCAAATGAAAGAAAAGTCTGAAAAAGTGTGAGGCACTTCATTGAAGTGTACCGCTACTTCACATGTGCGTCTATTGTTCTTCATATTGGATTTGTGATTTCTAAATCTAACCTTGAAACTGGTTGTGGTGGAACCCACATACTGTAACTTGCATTTGTTGCATGATACTAAATAAATGAGACTTCTGGAGTCACAGGAAAGGTGCTCCTTGATGTGGTATGTTTTGCCAGTAGCAAAGCTAGTGAACGAGCTAGATTCT
>JANRMR010188603.1:0-20033 GCA_025434825.1 Bergia sp. 'catenularis'
TATTACTATTACTATTACTATTACTATTACTATTACTATTACTATTACTATTACTATTACTATTACTATTACTATTGTTATTTCTGGTATTAGTACCGTTAGTACCACTCTACTACAGCAATAACTCAGTAAAGCTACAGTTACTGCAAATGACTACGACAACAAAAACTGCCATTACTACCATACTTTAAATGTCCAGTATCGAAAACTAAAATGTAGGAGAAAACGTAATTATTAATATATAGGAAAAGCTCATAATTTTCATCGATTTTATTTTGTTTATAAGTCAAGTAATTTCCAATAAATAACCATATTCTCAACTATACACTACAACAGTTTTCATAATCAAATAACAACAAATATAAATAAGGATCTATCTTTGTTATCATTCCTTTCTCATACAGAGACCAGTGTAGAGTGATGGTAAACTTGGCCTTTAAACTTCGCGATTAATCTGTAAATGATGCAAGTATGAAAACCACATCAGTTGCAAACGATTTAAAGAAAAACAGCCTAACATTATCATACACTGTCAATGGATTAGAGCACACAATAAAATCACTTTTTACTTCGTTTATTCAAACATGGCGGTTTTGTGCTTCTGCTGACACAGTGTCATAAAATTTGACTTTTCCCTTGTTCTCTGTCAAGAGGAACAATCATCAACCATAACTTTTTAGACTGCACTGATCTAAGTCTGATTTAAACTTGTGACATAACCATAGCCATAACCACAGGCCTTCTTATTTAAATTGAAAGACAAGCCGGGGAACACTGGATGTGAGCTCATTCTATTTCATCGAACACTTGATATTCCTTTGTCATTTAATCCGAAATCTAAATTTTTTATGCTTGATTATATACTCAGCAAAACAACAGTAGCAACAGCAAAAGAAATTGCATTCTGTTCGCAAGTAGTGTTTGCTTCAAGATTTCTATAAAACTTACACTTTTGAAATCTACAAACGAGGAATAAGAGTAAGAGTGTTAAATAGCTTAATGAAGGTCATACGCTTGGCGTTTAAACTTCCGGATTAATCTGTAAATGATGAAAGAATGAAAACCACATTAGTTGTAAACCGAGTTGAAAAAGACAACCTAATGTTATAATAATACACTGCGGTATTGTGCTTCCAATGACACAGTGTCATCAAATTTAGTTTTATTTTCTTGGTACTCTGTCAAGAGGAACAATCATCAACCATAACTTTTTATACTGCACTGATCTAAGTCTGATTTAAACTTGTGACACAACCATAACCATAACCACGATACTTGTTTTAAAATGGAAAGACAAGGGAACACCGGATGTGAGCTTGTTCCATTTCATCGAACACTTGGTATCCCTTTGTCATTTAATTGGAAATCTAAATTTCTTATGCTTGGTTTATGTTCAGCGAAAAAAACAAAAAAAACAATAGCAACAGCAAAAGAAATTGCCTTCTGCTCGCAAATGTTTTTTGCTTCAGGATTCCTATAAAACGTACACTTTTGTAATCTACAAGAAGTAAGAGTAAAAGTTTTAAAAAGCTTACCCCAGGCCAAAGAAAGTCAACCCGGTCTCTGAAGTAAAGATAATGATAAATAATTATAAACAACATTAAATGAAATCTAATGAATTAAATTTAGCTAAATTGTATGCACACAAAGAGATGTTTAGTAGTTGTCAGTGGAGCTAATTTTGAAATTAATATGACTGTATAATCTACTATAAATCCTTTGCTGGATTGTATAAAGATAAATACATTTATCCAAACCAGAACTAGCACCTGTTGCATTGTCATTTTTTTCTCGAATGAATACAAAGCGTAGCCAATGCAACAATAGTCAAAACTCAAGTTATTACTGCCAGCTGGAAAGTACTTTAACATAAGCTGATACATCTGTGTGTGTGTAATCATATACATATATATGTAGAATAAAAGGTTTCTGTATTTCAAGCCAGCTCTCTTGAAACAGCACTGTAGTGCACAAATGTGATCAAACCTTGTTGTTTTTATAATACATATATATGATATATATTTATACTTTGCTTCTGAGATATACAATACTTAAATTAGTAAATAAAACCTTGGATATTGTACATACTTTTTGGAAACCAAATACATTCCTATATAAATAAACAAATAATCAACATAGTGATAATTAGGTAAATAATTGAAACGAATTACTTATAGTGAAATCACCCACAAAATCACCCAATAAACTTACATGTTGTCTTCTTCCTCAACGTTAACTGGTTCATGCAATTCACCTCTCTAAAGAGATTAAAATAGTCCTAGATTTACAAAGATATCCTGTATTTAAACATGAACAGTTAAATGTTGCTTTAGCTTTCTATTTATATCATTGCAAACAAAGTTTTGAAGATTTATCCTGCATTGGGTGTAAGGGGAAACATGCTGCACTTTACACCACTTTTATTGTGTTAAAGTTTTTCAAAAAAAATTTTACGGTTAAGATTTGAATATTAAAGTGGCACCTAAAACTGATCGTAGGACTTTTTTCAAGAAATTCTTCGAATGTTTTTCTTGTTGTGCAAACAAATTCAGCGCAATAAAAATAGGGGAAACGGAGCTTGTTTCTGTGTAAAATACAGTTGAACACTGAATATGCTTATACTAAATTTGATTATAGGAAGAAGGAGTTATCAGTTCAAATGTACAAGGGCGAGTTTGCATGTTCTTCCCATGCAGATTATAAATTTGACCACTTATTCATCAAACCAACAAAAAAAGCTTTCTTTTTAAACATTGTTTTAAAATTTTTCTCGAAATGACAAATTTTTCATTCATCATTTTACGGTGTTTCCTACAAAATCTAGTGGGGGGATATTTATGTATTAACTATTCTTTCTGGAAATTAATTCTTCATGTTATGAATAAAAAAATGGAGTAGTACGCGCTTACTAGAGAACACACCTTCCACCTTTATAACAAGAAACAATCTTAACTTGTTTGGAAGATAGCCACACTAAAAATTTATGGAATTTAGACGTAATTTTGTAAATAGTAACATTTGTGCTTTTAGTGAACAAAACTATTTGAAAAATATATTTATACTTATCACATAGTGAACATCAGTAATTAAAATTTTTATTATCGTGTATTTACTTAAATTTATAGAAGACTGGCTTGCAGTTTATAATGTGATTAGTTTAGCCATAACATCAGTTATCACTTTTTTAAAACATCCTTAACACGATAGACACAGAAATTATGACTTCAAGGGCTTTCATTTCTTTCTGGTTCAATATATTGTAATACTAGTTCTGTATTATGCTTATTTTGCCACTCAACGCTGCTGTGAACCTTTTAATTTTTTCACTTTATTCAGTTACAACTGACCTTTAATTATAATTTTGATATTCCGTTGACCTACAAATAGTAAGTACAGGCCAGGCAGGCCAATGGATAGCACCACATGTACAAAAATAATCGAAAAAAGGAAGTGATAGAAATTTCTTTACACAAATATATTTTGACATAATCGAATGTAAAATAAATTTGATAATGCTAAAAGAGCACAGTTTTTAGCTAGAAAAACATATGATTGTGGAAGTTACTGTATAACCATTAATAGTTGTAGTAAACAGTCTAGCTATGGTTGATTTTGTTTGTTTTAAGATATATAAAACAAGATAATTACAGTTTTAAAAGATTTACTAACACTTTATTTACTTATTCACATTTTTAAGAATCCTTAAGGTAATTTAAATTTTACAAACCTTTCATATTGATTTGAAGTGTTTTGTTGTACCATTTATTTGTTTAGCCATTGTTGAATATTAACAAAACAAGTTTGTTGTTTAAAGAGTTTCTTAGCTGCAAGGGTAAAAATAGATTTTGTTAGTGTCTTTATCATGCCATTCATAGATAATAATAAAAAACGTATGTATTTTCAAAGTGATTTTTGTTTTCTTTTTTCTTAAAATATGAGATAAACTGCAATGAAAAATTGAATAGCTTTTATGTTTTTATCTCAGAAGATTTTTTTAACTGGTCGCTAAATACAACTTTTAAGTAAAATTGTTATTTTGTATAACCTAAAGAACATTTTATTTTGTTGCTGTAATTTTAAGGCAACTGATCATTTTTATTGGGTAAAAACAAAAGTCATTGCACTATTTATACATTCTTCGAATCATGTCCAATTTGAAAAAAGTAAAACCAAACCTCATTTAGAACTTATTTTAATTATTAACATAAAGAAAAACAAAGATGACCTTTTCATTGAATAAACATGTACAGCTTAAATCCCTGTATAATCCGTGTAAAATATCAACACAAAAGTTTATAAAAATACATCTTTTAATTACCTGGCCCGAGGAAATGCCACGGACATGTGCTTCTTGTATTGTAGGAAGTAGTTCTTGTAATCTACGAAGAACGTCACGTAATATAGGAAGTGTCTGTTGCAATAAAACATGAAGTCTGCAAACAAAAATAAATAAAACTCATTCGAAGAAACAGTAATGTTAAACACAACATTTTGTTAACGTCTAATAGTTAATGTGTCCATCATTTATTGTTCGCTCCTCTTTACTTCCTAGACTAACCATTATAAAAATCACTAAAGAAAAACGGAAAAACAAGGAGCCTGTTTAAAGTATGAAAACAATTGCATGCTTAAGAGACTATGCAGTCGTGAATGGATTATCCACGAAACGTTTAACTACTTATTGCAGTATTTCCGAAATTATAGTCAACATGTAAGTTCTAACTATCAATCGTATTTGTTTTAGATACATACCGTTTTCGCCGAGTTATATTCATTAAACTCATGATGTACGCAATGGCTTTCTCTACCAGTACTTCGCTGAAAATGAAATAAAATTTATAATGGAACTATCAGCGATTTGGGGTCGAAAACATACGAGGCCGGGGAGCATTAACAATGCGAATGAAGAGCATCTCGTGTAAATGCAGTGAATAATGTTTGGTATGGCTTTAGGTTATCTTCGGTATATTCGTTAAAGGAGAATCACATGTCCATTTTTTTGCAGGATAACAGTTAATTATGACTTGTTTGTCTTTTCTTCTCCGCCATCTTGGAAATTTGTGTTACGTCAGTTGTGCAGGAGAAAATCGCATAATTTGATTTTGTGCAGTTTTACAAACCAAATTTCGGCTTGCCGGGTTTAACATAACATACTATTGTTACAAGACGAAACTGCAGAAAATAGAGTTAATTAAGTTAGTTATAGATGTCTTCGATTTTCAAAATGGCAAGATGGCGGCTTCAAAGAGATGATAATTGTACGATGAATATAAAAAGACGGTAGATATAATGTAGATATGATTGGTAAAATTGTTTTACTATTCTTCAAAAATAATTTTGGGACTAAAGAGTTTTTATGAATGAAATAACTTTAATACATACAATCTCTAAAACTAGGCTATCCAGCAATAATGGTGAACATCGCTGTCTACATTGATGAGGTAATACAACCATAGGTGAATTTTTTTAAAATCAAAGTTTTGCAACAAATTAACTGAAGAAACCCCAAGAAATTCACCTTTCCACCTACCTTAAATTTAGAAAGTTTTTCTGAACGTGGTATTTCGAATATTAAGCCTTTGACAAAAACTTGTACCTGGCAAAGTTTACAAGAACGTTCTCGACAGGCTTGGGAATCGGAACTGTGAAAGCGACCAATAAACAATGTTTATGATCCAGACGAGATAACCACGCGGAAAGACTGGTAACGAGCATTTTTGAGATCTTGATAATCGTAATTCCATGATGCCTCTTTTAAGTAGTCAATGCCCTTTTTATGTTTAACAGATTGGAGACGTTCAAGTATTGAGACACTTTAACAATGATCATTTAGGATAAATAAACTGTTTGAGGAATAACTTCTTTAGAATCATTTCAATATGTAGGTTGTAGTTGTCATTGTGAAATGATCATAGCCCCATTGGCGCATAGTTGCTTCTCAGCTTTTGCATTTCAGTTACGTTTAAGCGTATTCAAGCGGGTGCGCCTGCCTGGCAAATGGCTGGTTTTCTTGTGTCGTTTGCTTTCGTTTCCTTTTCTTTGCCATACATGTTGTGGTGATATCCTGTAGCTCGATGGTAGTTTGTTCTCGTTCTCGTGTGACTCAAATCCAGATGAGTTTACTTTGTGCATCTCAACCTGATTCGTTTACCACTTGAACTGATCCATAAATGATGACAGTGACAGATACCATTTCGGTCCATTTCCTTACTGAAAGTGTATATTTCTCATTGGATCTCTTGTCTCTTGAATATAACATTGTAATCTACAGTTATCTTTACAGCAGGTTTGAAGCTTTTTTCTGATCTTTCTCACAACGAGAGGTTAACTAAACAAGAAAAATTCGTACTGATAAGCGAGTATTGCTTTGTTAGCTTTTGTGATCTGGATACGTAGTTATTTTGAGTCCTGATAATGATTGGCTGTACCAGTGACACATGAACCAAATTGTGGGTCATATGAATAGCGCTGTTTGACATCGGTTTCCTGATTTGTATTGTCTTTTCAGCTGAATTCCGTTTACCTTTGCCCTACGGTGATTTTAATACTTTCAACGTCAGGTTTATGACGCATGGAATAAATCTAGAACAATCCAAGTCATGTTTTTTGTAAGTCCTGTTGATAAAAAGATTAATTATTATATCTTGTGACAGTCTACAGAATCCTAAATTCCTTCAGTTTGATGCCTTTTTCTAATGGGCAAACGCATTGTGGCTATTGTTTTTGGTCACTTTGGTCACAACAATGCAGTAATAACAAGTTTCACCAGAAAACGTTTTTTTTTTTAAAAAAAAAAAAAAACTGGGACCATTCTTGATTTCTAATGTTGTGGCATAAGCAAAATAGGAGGTTGTTAAAAACAAATAATAAGCCTTCTTATAGAACTCTTTTTGAGGCTTTCTTAAGCTATATGACTTTTTTTGTTCATAGATTTAAATTCGGTTTCTACAAGATCGGTAAAGAAAGTATTTTAGACACTAGTTTCAAAAAAGTTTAACTTAACGTAGTAACATGCACTAAAGAATGTCGTCAAATTAAACTTTATATTTTTTTTTTTTTTTCGAGTAAGTACATTATAGTAGCAGACCAGTTCTAGTTCTCCTTACAGGATCATTCGCTATACAGCCTATACCTGAATTTGCCATCAGTACTCGGTAAATTTTCGAATAGAATTAGTACAACAATGGCTATATACCAATGAGTAGTCTTCCGAATAAATACTCTGTCCGAATGAAAAACCAAGCTCTTTTCTTTCACAGACAATTTGGGTTTTGAGTAATGATCAATTATGCGGCTAGAATAAGTAACATAAAGCAGTTGTTTTGCATGGGTTTTTCCATTTTCATTTTGTTCTTCATGATACCAAGAATGTCTAACTAGCTCAATATTTAATCATCACTCAAAATTTGTTGTTTCTACTGGTTTAGAAAATTACTCGATAACTTATCTATCCGTGGCTGGAATATGTAGTGGGTGGGAGTCGTGTAGCTAAGGTTTAGCTTTATGTCCAATGACCTCAATGTATAAATCTTTGGAGCTACATGTAAAACTGGATTCTTACGGCAATTAAGTAGTATTTACATGCAACGGTGAACTGCAGCAAATATTCAGTTCCTTGGTATTTCTAAATGTCTTTATTTCACAAACTTTCGAACATTCTCAATGTCCTTCTTCAAGCAGTATCGAAAATAATAATGCTGGAGTACTGTTTCTGTTGGTTCGTAAATATTTTTGCTACATGTAGGTGTATTTTTATTTTTGTTAACAACTAAGTATTTGTCATATCTTTGCTACATAAGTATTTATTGATAACTAGGATTAAATCATCAACTCAATTTTAAGACAATCAGTTTATTCTTTTTCGAGACTAATATATCCATGAAGCTTTACACTTTTCTTCGAGCCATGATTTGAAACTGTACTGCTATTGTTTTACATATGATTGTATATTAAATGTTTGTTTGGGAATACTTTACAGTTTTGTTCTCTTTACAAATATGGTCAAGCACAACGTAGGACGGAGACCTATTTATTATGTACATAGAGTAAAAAAGAGATGAGATAGATTTATCTTCAGATCGGAGGTCGTCTAGAGGGAGGTTTAATAGCGAAAAATTAATTGAAAGGCTCATTCAACAGATTAACTGACCAAAAGTATTAAAGTTACATCTCCTATGCCACACACTCAATTTGATGATAATGGCATAAATGTGAAGTTGTTTTAAACTTAACAATTATTAGATGAATTTAAATCGGAAAAATGGGATTCGTAACTTAGGCAGATCTCTCTGAAATGTTTTTCAAATATGAACAAACAATATTTCCGGCTCAGACTGTGGAGTTTCAGAGCTCAGACTGTCTATTCAAGCCATATAACCAATTTTCATCTTCTTCATGTGCATTTCCTCTAGAACATTTGCCCGCCGCTCTTTTCATATGTTATTTCACAGCTTTTTAGTGACCTGTAGGAAGAAGAAAAGTTAGTATTGGCTGCTAAAAGCGAAACAAAATATTGCAAGTGTTTGGCAATATAATGATGTTTTCAACATGAAAAGATAAAAATCGTCGCCATGTAATGTTGTGTTTATTGTATAAGTAGAGATGAAATAGCAAGGAAAATAAAATAAAAAGTCATAAAGAAAAAAACTTTTTAAAAGTGGAGGTGCAGTATTACATACAGTGTATCTGTAAAATAACGCGAAAGTTTTATAACAAGTTTTAAAACAAGTTAGCAATTCTGGCAACATGATATGTTCATGCGTGAAGAAAAAATGGCATGATTTGAGATCTTAAAATATTAAAGTATTCATGGTATTTCATCTAATATATATAAAAGTTTATTACATATACACGCTACTAAAGGTTTAATATTAAAACTTGTATAATTGTAACTCATCTAATTGTAAGAACAGAAGGAAGTTTTTCATGTTAGGTCTTGGTACGATATTTGAATTTAAAAACTTTTCAGAAGTTGAAAAAGCAAGGCACAGTTAATACTTACTGAGAAGCCGCGGAGCCCGGTATGTTTGGAGTAATTTTGGAGTAATGTGTCCTTAAAAAACGCCAGAAGGTACGAATATTGTCCGCAAAGATTGTTTCCAGCCAGCCATGGAAATTTCTACAATTTCGGACATTTTTAAATGCTCATTTCTACAATATTATTTGACACAAGTCAAGTTCAAATTTTCAGTGAATCAAATTGTGTCATGCTCTATCAAATAATGCACTCTTTCTATTTGAAGTTCGAAGTTGGATTTATGCTCAATAATGCTAATGACTGAAAATATAAACAATAGATATCAAAATCCATCCCAGAAAAGTTCGGGAGAGCTGAAAAATATTTTCTAAATAATCAATGTCGCAAGCGGTTTAGGAAAGTTTATAAAAGTGTCATTTATGGTAGTATTACAAATAACAGAAAAAAATATTTTGTTTGAGTTAAAATAAAGCAAAAACACAGTGTTGCATCTTTATGTGCCCTCCGGCAACAAATAGCGCTTTGTTTTCTTTTAGAACCTGCTTGTTATGCCAGAAGACGGTTTCCGGTTTCCGGTTTCCACGATTACTTAAAATATGTTTTCTAACGCATGTTTGAAACCCAATCAACACCAACCACAAACACAGACTTCTTCCTCCGTTGGTTGTAATCAAAGCGTTTGTAGTTATTATTTCTATTGTATTGCCAATTGGCAAATATTAAAGGTTTCAGTGCATGTTTTGTAAAATATTTTTCAGAGTGATTCTGTTTAAAATGGGTTCTAATTCTTAATTGACATATTGATACAGATTAAGAGAGCATGCAATAACTTTAGTATTGCCTCAATCATATTTTACACTGAAAAGAAAATAATAAATAATAAATTTTAATAAAAGGAAGGACGAGAAAACAATTTAACAACAGGAATTTTGGTACATTACATTTATCTTACTGGTTAGAACTAGATAAAAAAAATCTACTTTCGTTGAGTATATTAGAAGATAACAGACAGTCTGCATACGATAACTAAATAGTAACAGTAAATATGAAATCAATAATCTTACCCCAAGCTCATGGAAGTTCTGGTTCCTAAGTGAAAACAAACTATAAGAAACAAACAAAACTCATTAAATTCGAACTTCAACCAGTATATGTAACTTAACTTTGTAGTAACTTAAATCTAGTTTTGGTGCTAACCTTTTTTTTTTTTTTTGAAGTTGCGGTTGCAGTGAACAGTCCATAGAAAATAATACACGGTTTGTTTTCATAAGGGAGAGAAGTGAAAGAAACTTGGACTTTACTCAAGCATTTTTGAAGAAAGAAACTTCAGCAATTGCTTCATATTCTTTCAGGTGAAAGTTACAAGGCCTTCTGGTGAACATAAGTTTTTTTCTTCATAGGTTTTTTTTATAAATGTTTAATTTCTGTTTTCCGTATAACCCTTGCAATAATTAGCTTTTACATGAGTGCAACGAATAAAGCAGCTCATCATGTCATTCTAAATACTTCCAACAATTTCTTAAATCTAGACAAAATTACTCATCTGATACATGTGCTTACTTTTCATTGCATTCACTTCCAATATCTCTTTTTTTTAAAATATAACTTATAAAAAGTATAAAGTTATTTCAAAACAAGTCTAAGTTTTATTAATCATGAGGTGTAATTATTGAAGTTGTTATACGAGATATGAACTATTGTATAAACACCCATAACAAATATTTTTAAAATAGATTTTAAATTAGTTTTTTCTTTAAAAAAACATCTAACTTGTAAGTTCTAGTATCTTAATATAGCTTTTTAAAACAATTTTAAAATATTTTGGTTGTAAAACGCTTTTGGTCATTTTTATTTAAAGAGCCTTGTAAATGTATAAAATATAAATCTATTTAATAGAGATATAATAATAATCATTACTATGTTACGTTCATTATCATTAATATCATTATTATTGTTTTTATTATTATGGTTATTATTATTATTACTATTATTATTATTACTTCTGCTGTGCTATCTATGTTTGGTAGTAGCTGCTGAATTGCACACCATGCAAAACAATACCAATAAGCTTACCTCCCATCTTTTTGTCCATTTCTCTAAAATATTGAAATAACATACAGTTAGAAAGTATTTATAATCTGTAAACATTAGGACATATAATGACAATTTTATGTACTGCAACCGCAAGCTACTTTGTTTTCATGACAATGATAAAAGGTGTTATCCTTATTCCATAAACATATATCTGTAGAATGTAATATCAAAACATGTAAGTGCATGCCCCATAAATTGTGCATATTTTTACGTTTTTACTGTTTACAATTACATGTAATCATGGCCGTGGAAAAACGTACTTTTTCTGAAAGTTTACTTTTCTTTAAATGTGTTTTATGTCTAGTTTAGTTAGTTCATAATCTAAGCATAGGGGAAGTCAGATGTTACTCGGAGATTTATATGTTCCTCTTTATATAGATTAACTTTAGTTATAACTACTAAAATCTTTCTTAGTAATTATCTTGAGGTGTTTTGATCAGTTATCAAAAATCTTGAACTTAATAGTATCTAGGACTTAAGAATTAATAACATGCACCCTGTTCTAATCTTACAAGAAAATGTTCTGCCTTTCAAATCTCAACTATAGTAAGTTATTATACTTTTCTTTAAAAAAATTAGTTGATCCGTATAGCTAGGTGTAACGTTTTTAAACTTATCTTTATATATTTTGTTCAAAATTGGTTACTAGGATTATGAGTGAAGAATGTTTAAGGTATACCTTCACTCCAGGGCCATTGGTGTTGGCTCTATCTCATTAATTCTTGAATCCACAGTTTTTCTCAAAAGACGATGTTTTTTTCTGTTAGAGTTTTATCTTGAGAAGATGCTGTTGAAGTACTAATGGCAAAAATAAGTGACACAAAACGTGTTGAACTATCTGAAGACGTGGAGTGGGTTATTCTTCGGTATAAAAGATTGAAAAATGTATTACATACAACATACCAAAATTTTTTTTTTGTTTGATGTTAAATAATTGAAATTACAATACTGTAAAATGATTGGCTTATTAGTAAAGAAAGCAAAACCCTAGTCCGATGTTTAAAATTTTAATGTAGTTTGTGTTAAAATCTTAAAAATCCCTTAGCAAAATAAGAAACTTGATGGTTGACATCTGATCTTATCCTTCTTTTTTTTTTACTTTGGTTTATACATTAATCATCTCATTCTCTTTTTAGCTTTTTGCATGGATTAACTATAATCAAAATCGTATCTAAATATATTAGCATAACGTTTAATGACTTTGTTTTATCATCAATATTAAGTATTGTTTTAAACACTATTGTTGTTGCTGTTGCTTTCTTCTTCTTCTTATTATTATTATCATTACTATCATTATCATTATCATTATTGATTTTATTACCATCATCAAAATCAATAATTTGCTTGTATAAAAAAACTGAACCTTACATATACATTTTTGCTTTGTATTATGTTGCCTTACCTCTGTTGTTAACACATCAATACAATTAACAACATAGAAACATAAATGCTGTCAGTAATGGTAAGTAACACAGAGAACCATCCTGGTTTGTTAGAACGTTCTACTACTTGTTAAAATACATAATTACATTTTTCCAATTTGCTTTAAAAATGTATTTGTTACATTTAGGACATTTGGACAAAGCATGATTGATTGCAGCTGATTTTCCTTTTTTACTTGGCACTTTGATGTTGTTGTTACAGTGCAGGCAACAGTGGGTAAAATAGCTAAAATATTTTAGGTTTTTGTTCCAAATAATCAACATAATTTTGCCAAAGATCATTGTAAATGCAAGTGAAAAGTACTTACCCTTCGATCAGCATATAAATTTCCAGGTTTCTTTCTCTCTCATTTTCCTCCTAAAAACATGATCCATTAGTAGATTGCGTTATAGATTTTATTATAAGAAACACTTTCTCTTACATATATAATGCAGAAAGATAAGCTCAGAAGTTGTTTTCAATTTGTGAGAGAATCTACCGTTTAACACTTTTGCCATAAAACTTAATGCCAATCACTTCTGGTTGAGATTACCTACCACTGTTAACGATCCATGCAAGTCTCTAAGATGTGTTACATGCTCTTGCATCCTTAATAAGAAGAAATGTGACATTGCTTTAGGAATAAATGAGAGTGTTAGATAAGTAAAACAAGCAAATAAACACCAAAAATTTAATACCTTTGTATTCGCATACGATGCTGCATTCGTTTTAGCCTCGTTTGATTGTAATTCTGTGGAATCATAAGTTTTGGGTGTTTGTTACAGGTATAAGATTATTTTTAGAAATGCAACAATGTGAAATGTCAGAGAAATTAATTAGTTGAATACTGTTGACAAGAACATCAGCTCATTTTTGAGTACCTTCATTGTAATACCCTTTTCTGACGGATTTTGTTCCTAACACCTGAAGAACAAAGCAACATTTTAGCAACTCTCAATCAAAGTGGAGCAATTACTTTAAGTGTAACCTGTTTGAAACAAAGACAAAATCCTCCGATCCAGGGTTCGTCATTTCCAACAAACATAACAAGATAGGCGATTGTTAAATAGCTTGAACATTGTCTGCAGCTTCTTTCATCAGAAAACATTCTGAGTCCCTGACGGGACGGCGATTGTTATAATTGCTTTCATAATTTTGTCTCAGTTCTCAAAAATTATATATACAACCTCAAAAACTTACTGAAAACAAACCTGTTTTCGCTGTTTATATCGCCCTTTAATTTTCAAGTCTGGCGCCTGCTAACATTCACACATCTAAAAGTTCTTTTGTCTTTTAAATAGAGTATATTTTTCAAAAAGTTGTTTTATGGAGCAACCGTATCTTAGAGATATATTTGTAAAATAGAGTGAGCCTTACCTTTTAATAAGTGTTCAAAATGGCGACTGTGCATGCCGGGACGTCACGCAAATGACTGTACTAGTGTAAGTCCCCCGCAGTTGTTTCTCTCTACACAATCAAAATTTTGTCTCAAATATGTCCTTATTCAAATATTCTGATCTGTACCAAGGGTTATCCACTTTATCAGTTTTGCATTTTGGCGCAACTTATAACAGACATTCCGCTTGGTAATCCCACTGTCTAATTCTTCTCGATGCGTTGATTAAAATATCAAAGCATGTGCTCGATTTTTCGTTTCCCCATACGCAAATAACCGGTGGGTACTTTTGCCGTTGTAAGCAAAAGTCAAATTGGGTTGATTAACATATATTCATCCTTTGTTCTCTGCCATGATTGGCTTGATCATCTCTTTTTCTAATTTCTAATGCTGTTAAAAGTCCAATGCCGATATTCCACGAAGTAAAAAGCCCCCATGTTCTCTGACTACCTTCTTGTCAGTGGCACAGCTATCGTTGTCTTTACATTGGACCGAGTTGTGGATTAATCTTTTATCTTGCTTGACCTTCGCGAAACAGTTGGTAAGACAGTCCTGTTTCAATATCGATGCTCTTAATGGAGGTAGTCCAAAATACATCCTGGCAAACATACAGAAGATGAACCATGTTGTCTTGTCTTCCCGTTTCAACAACAACTGTTTCCTTTACACATTTAGCACTCATCTTTTTAGTATCTTTTAGTTAGCCAAACTACAATGCTGAATGTTTGTCTATAACGATACGTTTTCCTGACATGGCATCTGGCGCTTGTGGAATGCAGATATGTGCGAGATCTAAATCAGATACCAAGCTTATATTTGGTTAATAAACGGTCATCACGTGAGACCTTCTCACCTTTGTTCAACTCAGCAATTGTGACTCGCGGAAATTAATTCCATGTTATGAATAGAATCCGTTGGTGGTATTTCATCAACACAAATATGCCAAGGGCTAAAATTTTGTTATTTAACAGCAACTATATGGACCGCTGTCATTCTTTCGAAGTACATCTTGATTCCTAACATTATTATTTGACTTATCCGTAAGACCATCTCGTTCTACCAAAAAATTTATTCCTTTTAGGAAGCATGTTGCAATCGAACCACTTTCTCTTACCAATAAACATTTTTCAAACATTATATATACTTTCATTTTGACACGCATGTATTCAGGTAACCGCATTGTTTAGATTAGGCGCTTGAGGTAACAAAAAGACACGTTTTGAACTCTCAGTGGGTAAAATTGAAAGTTGCTTCGTTATGTTTTTAGTGAAAACTGATTAACGTGAAAGGAATTTGTTTTATAAACAATGATGCCAAGGATTTGGGTTACACTGTGCACTCCATTACCTTCGTTCATAGAAACTGTGCTTGTAATTATTTGATGAAGAAAAATAAAGAAATAAAAATAAGAATAAGTTGTTGTCGATTTTGACCTGCCTTGATATATTACGTATGAAAATGTTTGCTATAACAAAAACACAGTGCTGACTCTCGATGGTTCAGTGAAATGGTCACAAAAAGAAGCTAAGATGTATCGTGACAATTGTGACTTCCACGGACATCTGTAATTTGCATTTTTTTTCTCAGTTTGGCAGAGGACCTCATTACCACATCGATATATTGGACCCAGCGGTTTGGTACTAATTTGTTAACAACCAAATCATTGAACCGAAGTTATTACGGGGAAATTATTTGTGGTTGAAGTAAATTTTAACTTTAAACAGAGAAGCCTCATGATTATGAGCTAAAAAAATAAAAAGCAAGAACCACTTTATGTAAATTAATAACGGTTTTTTCTATAACTCGTGTTTAAAATTTGGCGGGATTTTTGTTTTTTAGTTTTCAAGTTTATGAATGATATACAGAGCTCTTGATTACGAGGTGTAAGCTGAGTAAACTAAAACGAAAGGAATCATACAGTTGGAAAATTGAAATTACAACATGATAAAAGCGAAGCAGGAAAGCAAATGTAAGTTAGGTTTATTTGAGATCAAATTCTGTATTTTATTTATCTAATAGTTATTTTGAATGTCATCACAATTGGAACAGTCGTACTGGCGAAGAAAAAAATATAGCATTATATTGTTTTAGTGTAGATAATGGTTTTGGAAATATTATTATTAAGCTTTTGAAAGTAAACTCTCCATGACTGTTTTCATAAGGATTAACTGTAATATGTTGTACTATAGAGATTACAACAATAAACAAAGTATCGGGTACCTAATCAAGAATGCCCTTTCCAAATATTGCAAAACTTGACTCGCTGCTGCTCGAAATACTTGCATTATTTCGGAGGTGTCTATCTACTCATACTAACATCGTTCTTGCAACTTCTATTTGAATGACCGTCAAAATTAACATTTAAGCAATTTGTTTTCCTGTTTGTACTTTTTCAGGTACTTGTCTGTTACTTTTTACCATGGACAGAAGACACGATTTATTGAGATTGTTTAACTCTTTAAGATGCTTCAAGTACCAATTGAAGGAAACCGTGGGTACAAGACGTAATACCTGCACTCAATCGAACATTCACATATATAAATAGTGAAGCGTGAACCTGATGTTTGATTGCACACGAGTATCGTCTCTGGTACAGTATCCAGAGAAACTGGTGGAGTTCAATGAGAACAAGAGGCTACACATAGCCTAACTCTGGCCTGGCCGTATGCAGTTGCTTGACTCTGCTTGTCGATCACCACTTTGTGTGTTTAATGTATGAAGTGGGGACAAACGTGTAGAATTAAAAACACCAAAAAAGTCAATAATTTCACAAGCTATTAGCTGTTCCAACCTCGTGGCGTAGCAGGCAAAGATATCCAGCCTTTTGTAACGCGGGCTCAAACGATCTCGTGGTAACGCATGCGCAGGACATCCGCTACACGAAAAAAAAACGGAGCCGAAACCTTGACTCGGGCGCCTCCAGGCCTGAGTAATGATAGGGAGACAGGGGGTTATGTGTCAGTTTTAGTAACCGGAAACGGAAACAACCAACTGTTGTAACAAACCGGTTCCGGAAGTAAAGCTGCCTGCCGGCATCTAAACGATTTAACATTTTACGCTTGCTGGCAAGCTGTTTACATTGGGCTATTTGGTTGCTATTCTTTAAAAAATGTTTTATCGCTTCTCTCAAAAAGTGTTTCTTTACTTTATTTGGCACTGTAATTTGAAAGGACCAAAACTGATATATGCAAAAGTCTCGTCTGTTTTATTTGTTTATACAGGATCATCCGATATGTGGAGTTTTTCTTTTTTTGCTTTTAATTATTCTCTCTACACAACGATACATCGATGCATTTGTGACTGACAGCAGACACCAGTTGTTTGTAGTTTCAAGGCCAAATATGAGATGTGTGCTTTTAAATAAAAGATTTATAACCAACTTGAGAAAAGAACTCTTGAACTAGCCATCTATTTCTTTGTGACTTAATAAATCCTAGATTTTGGATCTGAATACTTTCACGTTGTTTTAGTAGAATGTTACTAAAGCTGGGTACAAGTAACACGATATTCGAAAATTTCATTCTGTCTTTCCATCATATTTATTTCGTAACCTCGTCCAGCAACCTACACGTTTTTCTAAAACAACGCCATGAGACAATACTAACTTTTAACTGTCTCACCACAGATTATTATTATATAGCATTTTTAAAAAACATATGGAAGTACAAGAACAAAGAATAAATAGAAAAGATTTAATGAGGAATGTAGAAGGACATCAACCCCCTTTGAGCAAAAAAACTAGAATAATAAAATCAGCAGAATAATGGGAAAATCCAAATGATATTTAATATATCTTTTTTAAAATTAGAATTATGTCTTGTTTATCTAATACAATTACGAGAAAAAAGAATTTGCTTTGATGAATATTGATTGTACATTGAAGGTAAAGTGGCTACTATTGACTGATTGCTTGAGTGTATTATTGATTCATTGATGAAACAAATCACTCATAAACTAAACAAATCGCAAGATCATCCAGCTGAAGGTCAGCTGCTGTTTTAGTATTCATTTTTAACAACGATTTTGTTGTCTTATGTACAATTCTAATTTCCAAAAGTAGTGAGTACGTCATTCTTAATTTGTCCGGACTATTTACATTGTCTTGTTTTGTCATTGTATTGAGTTAAATGAGAGATCGATGTTGCCACTCAATCACTGCCCCTTCTTTCACAGTGCGTTGGGTACCTGCAATGATATTAGTCAATTTTATTCATAAAAAGAAGCAATACGGTTACTTAATTCCAAAAGGCAATTTGAAAGATTAAAGCAAAGACAAAATACCATACAGTAACTTACTGTATGTTCTTGAAAATAATATACCATAAAGATCAGGGATGTTCTGTGTTTAATTATGGTCTAGATTTAAGTCTTACTTACTGATTTAGGTGTTTGTGATTTGTGGCATGTCAAGAAAAACTGTTTGCTCAAACATACAAATTACTGTGCATTAAAACTTATCGATTTATGATATAGCTTCAGTCTGCTTGTTACACACGGAATTTTCATATCAGTTCAATTTCCACCTACACACTCTCTCTCTACACACTTTTTCTCTACTTCAAAGTACTTTCATGATAATGTTGATTATATGAAACACCAACAATGAACTTGTTTGAAAATAAAAAAATAAGAAAAAGTGCTGAATGTTTTTATCAGTTTTTTCTATCTTGTCAGTTTTATGCTCCTTTTACTAATAATCCAGATGAAGCGGAAGTATAAATATTTTTTGTAAATTAAAATAACTGTTCCTGCAAAATATAACCATCTAACAACCACAGTATAGATTTCTCTGATTTTTAAATTTCGCAAAAAAACCTTGCTAACAATATGTTCAAGATCTATGGCATTTATAGTTGTTTAGTAAAATTTAAATGTTTTAAGACTGTGCATGCAGAATGATAAAAACACTTTCAAAACTCCCATGAAAATTAGTATTGAAATTAGACACTTTAAACTAATTATTGTTTGTTATAATATTGTTATAGAAAAGCAGTGAGAGATGGCATATATCCTGTTCAAAGATATTGGAGAAACATCAACACCTTTAGCCTTTCAGCTCTTGAAGTTACGTTTGTTTGTAATAAACGCCACGGTTTATCTGATCATTAAAACAAAATAAAATAAAATCAATACTGTCAAGAAAACAGTTTCAAACAAAATACTTTCTTTGCTACTTTCTTGTACATTTTATCGTAAACCATTGTTTCTATCTTTGTTTTTTAAGACTTTAAACCGTTATGTCTTTCTGAAGTTTAACATCAATCAATAAAATCACTAAACTTTTTTAATGTGTCAAAAGTCATCTACCTCCCTGTAAAAAAAACTTTCTGAAATTCGAAACACAACTTTTTAAAAATGTAAATGATAGAAATTATTGGTTAAAAAGTATCATTCATCGAAATGTTAACCATTTATGTAAAAATATTGTTAGAAGGTGATGTTCAATGGAGAGCGCTATATTTTTAAGTCTATAATAAACTAAACATTGATAATTAATAAGAATAATTTTAAAATTTTACTTGACATTTTTGTTGAATTTTGAATAAAACATAAAAAGTATCTTCTTGTATAACAAGTGATCAATACTTTTATGCGCTTTATAGCTAGTTTAGCTCAGTTAAAATCATTCTCCTTTGAGAAAATACATGGCACTAGAAGGTAAATAATAGTAGTCAATACAGAAAAAGAATCAATAAATGAGTTTATTTGTTTAACTTTTAAAAAATCTTAAAAAGCAAGACAAAGTCACGTTGTACAATAAATTATATAAACTTCTGATCGTTTGAGGTATGTGCCTCTTGGAGATTTCAAAGTTTACAAACCTTTAACAGTATTTTGATGTAGTTTAGCATAGCATAGACTAGCATAGCATAACGAACATAGCATAGTATAATATAGTATAGTGTAGTATAGTATAGCATAGCATAGTATTGTATAGCATAGCATAGCATAGCATAGCATAGCATAGTATAGTATAGTATAGTATAGTATAGTATAGAATAGTATGGTATGGTATGGTACGGTATGGTATGGTATGGTATAGCATGGTATGGTATGGTATGGTATGGTATAGTATAGTATAGTATAGTATAGTATAGTACAGTATAGTATAGTAAAGTATAGTATAGTATAGTACAGTATAGT
>JANRMR010188604.1:0-10900 GCA_025434825.1 Bergia sp. 'catenularis'
GCCTTTGTGCAATTCATTCGGTGGAATTTAATCATGCAGGAACATCATTCGTTCTTACAGCTGTCGCATATGGCGCTCCATCAATTGCGTTTCGATTCATGCAAGCCGAAATGGATAACTACGTTCTATTTGTAGCTCTAAGTCTGGGTGATGGAATAGCACACGTGCTGGAGAGGTCAACTGTCGTATTAAGAGACTTTATCTGGGAGAAGATTGCCCGTAAATGCTTCAAAGGCCAAATATCAAATACACCTTACCGTACATCGAGTTCGCAGCGCTTAATGGCTGACATGAGTATCCAGGGAATGTTATTTGAATCAGTAGCGCTTGTAATAGCGCTTGCAATAAAACATTGCTATCAGTTAGTGTATAAAGATATGGCCAAAGAAGAAGTAGCACAGGCTTTTGTTGATTTTTCTGAGAGAGTTTTTGTAGGTTTAGGTATCATATTTTTGTCTAATATTTTGGTTATCTTGATTCTGACTCGCTTGATAAATGTAGCGATCCTTAAAGTATGGAAACATAGGTGGAGAACCCACTGTTTAGTAAGTACTATTGTGACATTTCTCATTCTGTTTTATTTTACTCACTTTAGTCTCGTGCTTGTAAGAGCTGATTATGAAAGCAACCCAGAAATCAAGGCAAAGTTTTTAAACTTTACCAACTGTACGAAACCTTTCAAGATCTTTCATTGAACTTTACGTGAAGTTAGGAATGCTTTTAACCAAACTGTTTCATTGTATCAATCTTAAGTTCTAGCCGAGGTTGATATTTTAATAGGTTAACAAGCAGTGACTAATGTCTTTACAGTAAAAATGTTTGGTGTTAACTCTCGGATGTCTAAGATGTTTTTCATAACAAATTAACCCTGGGGGGGGGAGTGTCAGTCGGATCCCTCCCATGATTTTCCGTACGGTTACACAAAAAATCACGTTTTAGTACCTTTGTGTTAGCTAATTAATTTCCATAGCAAGAATCAAATCTTTGAAAGCTGAAATTAATTAAAACTAACAAATGCCATATTTCACAACAAAATCCGCCATCTTGGTCGCCATCTTGGTCGCCATCTTACTTTTTCAAAAAAATTGCTTCGCAAAATTGTAGAAAATATGGTGGAAAACATGTATTAGCAGCCTAAAATAAAAACTTTTCAGGAATAAAATAGAAAAGAAAAAATAAGAACAAATTGTGTCAAAAAATCCCCGTTTTCTCATTGAAACTTATTTTTGCGTTATTAACTTCGTGTAAATTATAAGTGATTACGTCGTCGAACTAGCGTCAAAAATTGTGTTCATATCTGGGCTACATGTAATGCAAGTTTCCCTTTGATTGCCTCAAACCTTCAAATTTTAGGATGGAAAAACCTATTAGGGATTAATCTGACCCCGCCTTGGAAGTTCTATGGTTAATTATTTCTTAAAATTCAAAAGTTGTAAGCATTTTAGTTTGATATTTTTATTGTATGTATGAAACATTCAATATAAATTGTAGAATGTGGTTGATCATTCACGTATATTTTTACTTATCTCTTATACTCAATGTAAATACTTCTTAATATACCTAGGAATCCTAAACCGAGCAGATTAAATGTACTGTATTATTAAATTACGAGGCTTTATAAACTAATTGCCATTTTGTGCCGCCAATACCGCTTTATATTGGCGGCTAGTTGAGAGAAAATATATTCCGTATCGAGCGGAGTGGCGAAGCCACGGAGCTTGATACGAGAGATATATTTTCTTCCAACGCAGCCAATATAAACCGGTATTAGCCGCTCAAAATCGCATTTAGTGTTGAATCGCGAATTTTATGAAAAAATTCCTTTTCAATAAAGTACAAAACACAAAATTGGTTGTGACTGAATGATAAACTCTCATTACCTCACGCATATGTTCCCGTAGCAACGTACTGGTTTATTCTTTGGCGACTCGAGTGATCTTTCCCGTCTCTTTGTAATTCTTACATTGTTCTTAGAGCTTCATTTAGTTTATAGTCGAAACTAACGAAGTATCGAAGTTTTGCAGAAGTTCTTGACCTGCTTCATTAATGGTTCTTTCTGTGGAATTGCTCGTTACAATATCATTATAGCGAATGAATTAGCGTTTGCGACTCAGCGGGATGAAGAACTTGACAACTGAAGGAAGAAATCGGCAATTCAGGTACAAACTCAAATATTGTTCAGGCTCATGAATGCCGGGAGTTGTTCAGTGAACTCTTGTCAGCAGTACGAAAGCTAAGTATTTGTGGATGTTTATGTTTCCCAGTGATAGTCGATTTAAGTTAACTAAAGTTAATTCAAATTTCTGATTGAGTTTCTTTCTTGAATACTGCCGACTTCAAACTTAAATGCAGTAAATTAGGCATGTGTTTCGTTGTTTTTAAGTCAAGTGTCCAGAAACAAAAAGATAGAAACCTACTATAAACCACGTAAGTTCAAAATTATCGTTTGTTTTTATCAAACACTGTTTGTAATCTGATTAATCGTGAAGTCAGAGTATGACTGCATGCAGATCAGATGTCGCGGACGATTTTGAAACTGTTCATTAAAACGTTTTGTACTTTCAGTTCAGAGCAAAGCCGCACATTTACAAATTGCCCATGCAAAATGTTTGAGAATTTTTCCCTACTCGCTAAGCTTTATGGAATGGAAGGGCGAAATTAATAAAAGAACCGAAAAATCCAACAAAAACAGAAGCTGTGCGATGGTTGAAAATGTAGAAGATGTCGTAATTTGAATGAATTTTAGTCTGAACGATTTGCAAAACAAGTAAGCTGTCACTCTCAGGCAAAGTTTCACTTTTGGTTTTATTTTACTTTTATAAACAATCTTAAATTTTGGGTGGTTTTTTTCATGTAAATGTCAAGATGAAAAAAGACACTTTTCGGTCTTTTTATCGGAGTTGAATTATACATTGCAAATCTGTCTCAAAGGCAGCCATGTTTGTTTACATTCTTTGCATATTTTCGGTCCGTTTTACCACAATGCATTGCAAGGTGCCATCTTTTCGGTATGGCGAATTCCTTTTAAAAAAAGTTTAATGTGAAGGTATGAACAGGAAGTTTTAAGCAAAAGTGAAATGACCTGTTGAGTAGGGTGAAAAAAGAAATGGCGATGACAGCAAACGATCAAATGGACTCACATGTGTACACATGCAAAGGCTGTTCCAACATCTAATTTTCCTATATGACATGTATATGAAATGTATTCAAGTGAATTTTCTGTATTACGTAAGGTGGTAACATGCCTGAATAAAATTGACGTCGATGTATACTAGAGTTGACTGTTTACCAAATGTGAAATTATATTGCTCTCTTGCGATATCATTGTAGAAACAAACTTCCTTTCTTAGTCTCGGCTCAAGGTGTGTATCATGTTCTGCAAGACAATGTACCAGCAACAGACAATCCTAAACACAAAAACGCTATACTAGCACAATTCAGCAGCTCACATACTAGAGTTGACTGTTTACCAAATGTGAAATCACATTGCTCTCTTGCGATATCAGTAAGGGCTGTCAGTTCCATTTTCAAAGTTTGTAGAAACAAACTTCCTTTCTCAGTCTCAGCTCAAGCTGAGACTGAGAAAGGAAGCGCTACACTAGCACAATTCAGCAGCTTACACTGATGCATTGTCCATTCAAGACCAAAGTGAGTAGGATTAGGAATGGAACTGAAAATGCAAATAGCAAAAACTAATCCGAATGAAACAGGAAATGGAATGATGAACTTCTTTTTGATATTTTGTTGTGAAAGAATAGAGCTATTGAAACCGTTGCATGTTATGTCTTGAACGTGTATTAAGAGTTGTTTGCAGTTTCTATCGAATGAGTACTCCTAAGCAATTTCAAAATCTCTTTATATATCTGTATATTGGTGTATATCAAACATTATATAAAGCAGCAAGTGAGTTTGAAAAAATGAATTCGGAAAAGAACACCTGAATTCATACGAAAATATTTCTATGTTGGCGATGGTCTAAATGATGGCATCGGTGTAACGGCAGGACTGAAACTGCACAAAATCATGTCAAACAGAAGAGAAGTTCTTGAAGCACATCCTTAAAGGAGGTAGATCTGAAGATAGATCCACTAACTATAGAGCGTACCTTAGGAGTGATTTGGTACGTATTTGGATTGAACTAAGCAACCGTTCACGCGACGTGGTGTTTTGTCTACTAGAATTATCGCCTACGATCCCATTGGCTATGTTACCCTAGTGACACTGAAAGGGAAACAGTTTCTTCAGCATTAAATGTGCCGAGACAAACTTGGCTGGGACAGGCACATTTAATTTCCGGTACGATACTGACCTTCCTTTTTCTCTTTCGATATTAGTGATCGTGTGGCTGTATTTCCTCCTTGAGGAAGATCCGTAACTTATTTTCGGGATTTTCCCGAAATACAGTGAAAGGCTAGTTTATTTGAAATACAGTGATGACATTAGACAGTATTGTGGTACTAGCTGTGAGTCTTGTCCAGAAATTTACTGGCAGTGTCGCAGAAGAACACTTTGGCGAGGAGAATATCAACAATCAACAGAGGTATGAAAAAATTACAAAAAACTGTTTGTTTTATCCCGCTGTTTTCCACTTACTTCAGAGTTATGAATCGATGACCGTTACGAAAGTAACATGTGAATTGGCTTGACGATAAAAACCAAGTCGTAAGGTAGTCTGCTAATCTTCTGTGGTTGTACTTTGCAAGCTTGTTCTTGACCACCAAATATCTATTTAAATAATTGCAAACTTTAATTTATTTTAGGCATTGCAGGTTTTTGTGCAAAACACCCTGTTGTCTTCACATCCGTCCTTAAATTTTTGTCATATTTTTTTCAAATGATTTAAAAATCAAATGCTTTTCTTTTGTTTGTGTTATTTTTATCATTTCATTTCAGTTAGAAAATTGTTCAGCAGAAATTTGTGCCAATGCTGGTCTATATCACGATATAACACGCGTGAGACTCTTATATTCTTTTTCAATAATGATATTAACTTTTCCATTTTCAAAATGTTTTGGTTTCTAAAGCTTTGATGTCTGTGAATAAATTATTAAATTGATACTACTGTTTCGTAATACCAGGTAATCGGGCATTTACCACGTGCTTGGAGTAAGCCAATCGGCGCGCGCTTTCAGGTTTGCCCAAAAGGCACCATCCCAGAACGTGCTGCGAGATTAGTAACGATCGTTGTTTTTTTGTCGCCTTGTTTTGCTAAAGAAACGAATTCCGTAAAATGAACTATTAAACAGACAAATTCTGGTAATTACATTCAACAAAGAAGTTGCCTTTTAGCCCATCCACAACTTTAGCTGATAAATGTATTTAATATAATGAGTTTTTGTAGTACTTAGAACTGTTTTAAAACCAACGACTGAAATTTAAAATGGCGGCCATTTTGAGATCATTTTGTGCGCGCGCGGCGTTCTGGGATGGTGCCATATAACAATTCAGTCAGGCGTTCGTTGCACGCAAGAGCCGATCACCTGCTAGTTGTTATCTAATAAATTAACCTTTAGAAGCATAATAACACTAAAAACATAATTTAAATTTTACATAGCGTCTTTCCCTATGACTTCAAAAGCACTTACTCCACTAAAAAACAAGTTATGTGAAAATACTGGAAGGAGTTGGGGTAGGGTAACTAGTGACATGAATTAGGGGAGGTAGCTGCAGAGACATTTTATAAGTAACTTTATAATTTGAAAAAAGGATGTAGGCTCTCCCGCAGCCCACCCCCTTCTCTATGGTTCCTGATGAATAGTGTGAACAATTATTCTATCTCAGTATAATATAATTGACGCGAACCTTTTTAGTAACGCAGAGGAAAGGAAAGCGATGATGACTGTTCCTCTCACTCTTACGAAATTACGAAACGGTTGATAGGTGCAACGTGAAAATTGGCAAATACCTCATTCGTACTAATTTTCGCGGGAAATGTTTCGCGGGACTTAAGTCTCGCGATTTGGCAAAAAAATGAATGTTAAAAGAACTAAGTTTCGAAAGAATTGTCAAAATACTGAGCTGGATTAGCAAACAGTCTCAGAAATGGCACAATAGATCTTCGTTTTACATTGCAATAATTTCCACTGAACGGAACCATAAAACAAAAATGAAACCGAAAACAGTTTGTCATGCTTGTTTGGAAAAAGAAGTGACTCTCTCTTTACTATCTTAGCAACTCCTGCTTTCTCCTGTCCTTTAGCTACGTAGCGCTTTCCCCTACTGCTCGTCATCTTGCAAGGGGCTCAGGACAGATAGTCTGAAATCGACTTTGATACCATCAGTGCTCGTTCCAGACACCATTTGCTTTTGGACTTTTGCTGAATGCCATTTGGTAAACTGGTCCTTCATGGACCAATTGGCCTTTCCATTGACAGTAAGATCTCATGAATATTCAGTGATGCCAACTTCGACAAAATCTTGTCCGTTTTCTGGCCTCTGAACACATCCCAGACAACCAGCTTTTTTGCTTTAGTTGCAATCTCAAATCTATTCTATCCTATTTTGATCTACAGAAGGCTTGATTTTTTTTTCTATTAGCGTTTCTACTTCATTTGAAAAAATATTCGGATTTTTTAAATTGCAAATTGGTTGGGGAAATTGAAACCCCTTAGCTGGCCGGCTGATGTTTCCCCTTTATATGTGACTTGCATTGGTAAAATAAGGCTGAAAGAGAGATAACATTCCTCTTGTCGGCGAGGCCTTTTATGGAACTGCAGAGGAATTTCGTAAAGCCATCGTCTTTCTTCCCACCCAGACGTACGAACCAGGAATTTGATCAGCGTTTAACAACAATTCAGGAAGAGTGTTATGTAGGTGATTAACGTCGGTAAGAAAAATGAGCTTGCACTCCTTGAACAGTCATAGAGGCCCTGATGGACGTATGGTAGCTTCAGCTCAGCGTGAGAAGCTGCAGCGCCTATAAACTGACCTTTCCCAAGTCATTATGGGTTTCAATTCTGTCCAATTTGTCGGATTTTTGTTGACAAGCTCCAAAGTGGTTGCTTTCATGACGGAATAATTAACCCTAGAAAGCATTTTAAGCCTTTGAAAGTTATACAAAAGCTTGAGGGAGGGGGTGGTACATTTCATCCGTTTGACTTGAAATATAATCTTAAAATGGAAAGAATGCTACTTTATAAAAAAAATCTTGAAATTTGCATCACCTTTGAAAATAAATTTCTAAAGAACCGAAGGGGGTAGAAATGTCAAATAAACGATGAAAACGTGTTTAGTAACAAGGAACAGCTACAAGAAATCGTTTGGAATAATATCAAAAGCTCTACAAAAAATTCAAAAAAATTCGTGGGGGGAGGGGGTTAATTTGACTCCCCCCCCCCCACCACCACCACCTTACGCTTTCTAGGCTTTATTAGTTTATTACTCCTCCTCTGCTTTTTATGCTTTTGAAGATGGGGAATCAATTTGCTATTCAGTTCGCAGATTACGAGTAGTCCCTAATCCGTCGAGCCGCAGAAAAGAAGTCGCGAATGTCGGCGCGTGGAAACTGGGGCGAGAGAGACAAGAGTTGTCTCTTTTGCAAAGGAAGAGAGAGAGAGAGAGAAATAGGGACTACAGACAACCCATTGTTCCAAATAAAGCCCGTTCGCCAAGCAACGGAAGATAGTGATTGGTCAGTTAGCTGCCACCCACCGAGAATTGGTCAACTCCAAATCGCTGAAGCACGTACGGAAAACTTAAACTGTTGTTACGTGGTGCTGTAGCAGGAGAATGTACTTTTACAGGATTCTGAAAGAGTTTGTTATACCAGACAATCGTTTTTGGAAAACGAATAATTGATCATTCAAATGTTCTTGCAGTTTCGCCGCTAAAAGGCACCCTGGGAGATAAAAAAGAATGGCGGGGGAGCTCGTTATTAACAACAACAACAAATTAATGAAGAACTGAGATAATGAGAAAAGTCATGCATCAAGTTGTAATTGCAGCAGCAGAAGATCAAGTGTTTCTTAGTAGCAGCTTTCAAATACTGACAACGGCTAACAGCAAACCGTCAAAGTATTCATAGTAAATTAGGTTCTAGCAATCTTCGGGTTGACGAAGAATATTGTTGTGATTTTGTCATTCGCTTGACTAAATCTCTTCGATGAGCTTGGAATTTAAAAATCATTTTGCTGCTAAAACCAGTCCTCAAAGCCATGAAATGCAGCTGCGTTCCCTATCTTTTGAGCGCCGTATTAATACAAAACATCCAAATTCAATTCATAACGTTTCATGACACCGTAAGAAATTTTTCATTTGAGCTACAGAGATCGTACTATATTTGAAATCACGATAAAGAGCGAAAACGTGCATGTGCGTACATGTCCATGTTTCGTCCGTGTTCAATAATAATATACTAACGTTTGCATACAACGAAACCATTTATATCTTTTAAAATAGTATTGAGCACTGATAAATTTATTTTGATCCGCGTGAGTTGGAAGATTTTTTGTGTGTTCTGAAACATGATATTTGTTCGTTGACCAAACCCCAACGAGGTGGCACGAGTGGGCGGTTTAATTTTGAACAATAGGTTGTCTGTAGTCCCTATTTTTTCTCTCCTCGCCCCTTTGTTCTCGCATCGGCAGCCTAGCTATCAATTTTCGTCTCGAAGAACTCAAGAAGAAAAACAGGGACTATTCATAGTCTATCCAATTCAAGAAGTATCGGTGGACGGCCACGTGCCTCGTGTGGAATAGCAAGAACCTGAGTTTCTGCGTTTCCTCTCTTTCTTTCCTCTCCACAATACCTCGATGAGTAAGGCATGCATGTGTGTACAAAGTCCATCATTCTCACGCCCCGGCATATGCTGAGTGCATTATTTTAAAACCAATCAAAAATAACTGTATAAATTTTTGTTTCAAAGAGATGAAAGTTGAAAGTTGCCCGCACCCTAGCTCTGCAAACAATTTGTTAAAGGCACAAAACGGGAAAAAAGCGAAAGAATGTCTAACAAGTATTGTTTTCTGTGTGGACGTTGTGAATTTTCACGTCTACAAAGAGGTTTGGAATCCGATTCTTAGTGAATGTTTAACGTGCTCTCACAAGAGGAACAGCTCCCTAGATCGCTACGCTATAGGCGCTACAAAGCACCTTTCTGTACGGCTTGCTGACTCGATAATTGGTCACTTACACAGAGAAATTTCTAGGCCTACACGTTTTTTTCTATTGAGGGGAGAGACTACTTACGTTTAAGTTGTGGATACGAAGCAACGATAATCACCACTTCTGCAAGAGGGATTGGAAGTTCCAGTCAAGTTGGTTATTGAAATGGAGACCACGACAAGGAACAGAGAAGAAGAAAATGATATTGATTTAGATGATGAGAGCTCGACGTTAAAGTTGACAAAAGAACTTCGGTCAATTTTTGCGAAATCTTTTTTCCGAAGTCTTGTTTTTTTAAAGTCGTGAAAATCACGAAAATTAAGGACAACGAAAATTAGTACGTATAAGGTTTGCTATTCAATTATCTATTAAAAAAGTTCCATAGCAACATCATCCGATAATTGATAAGTGTTGCTGCAGCAAGAGATCTTCACATCTTTTTGTAATCTTAGATTTTTCAATTCAATTCCATTTACAATTATTGTAAAACATTCAGAGAATAAAGTTTGACTGCCTTAAACCTTTAAATAACTAAAAGTAAGACGCTACAAGAAAATCACATAATTTGAAATCAAAACTTAATCTGCATAAACTATAAAAGACGTTATTAAATTAGTGTCAAAGAACGTGCTTATTATCTGGCAAAAGTGGTAAAACCATTCTTGAAATTGGTCAAATGACAAATTTTAAGAGTCTAAAAACTTTTGGGCAAGAGGATCTAAATTTCCCTTCGTCTCCCCATCTTAACGGATGAAGTAACGCACGTTTTAAGCTGGAAAATCAGTAGATACAAGATGTTCAGATAAAAGTTTATGCTTCACGAACAAATGGTACGGATAACTTGTTTAAGACGGCCCGTGAATGCGTTGTTCTCCAGCTTGATAGATATTAACATACTGTTAATTTCTGTTGTGGGTTGGTTGGGGCACCATTATTTGGCTTCAAAGTGCACTCCAATGTTCACAGAAGCAACCGGTAAATAGGTCTTTTCTTTTATGTCATTATACGAATGTTATTCTTATAAAATGTCTCCCCCTCTTTAAAGAAGCCCGCAGATTGTGCCAACTACAGTACGACGTTAGAAACCTCAGCTACCTTTACCTTTTCTCAATGGTAGGACTTTGACACAAACACAAATTAATATACAACATGTGGGCTTCCTTTACTTGTGGATCTCCGATCGCCTTTCGGTGTTTTCTTTTCCTTTTTCTTGCCTTCTTGTAAAATGCAAAAGAAAATATAAAAAAAACAAACAGAGAGGCGTCCATAAAACCTTGATATCATTTTTGCCTAGTTACTCACTGACAATTTTGGCACGCAACAGGAACCAGGGAATTGATGAGGATGATGCACTGTCTGAATTGACAATTCCTCTCCTTACCTCTGTTCACGTGGACGATTTCAGTCGTAAAGATCCAAGTGACACAATCTTCGAAGAATACACAAACCTTGGACATTCGACGGATCCTTTGGCCTGGAAACAACACCGACCATCATGTGGAAAGTCGTTTCTACAATGTAGCTATGTTGGATTATCAATCACTCTCCTGGGAGGAATTGCTATCGGTTTGCCAGCGATCGCATTGCTTTATCTGGTAATGAACACATCTGAGTTTTGCGAATGGAAAGATCTTAATGATCAGAACTTTCCTAAAATGTATAAGCACATTCGTATAGCTTTTAGTTTAGTTCAGCGACTTTTCATTAACTTCTCTCCCCTCTTACTTCTGATGATGATATTCAAATGGCGGCTAATTAAAGACCTGCATCTTGTCACTATAACATTATTGGCAGCCTT
>JANRMR010188626.1:0-10898 GCA_025434825.1 Bergia sp. 'catenularis'
TAACAGGATATCATGGTCTAGGGTGTCAAATGCCTTGCTCTGATCTAAGAATACCAGTCCAGTGAGGAGACCTTTATCAATGTTTTTTAGTATGGTATTGGTCACATGGGCAAGGCTAGTTGATGTCGAGTGGAGTGGTCGAAAACTAGATTGGAAAGTGGATAACAAATTGTTTTCTTGTAAGTGTGCATAGACCATTCTGTGTACAGCGCGCTCAAATATTTTAGAGAAAATTGGTAGGACAGATATGGACCTAAAATTGGACGGGTCGTCTTTGGGACCTGTTTTGTGGACAGGAGTTACGATTGCGTGCTTCCATTCAGATGGTATGGAACCTTCGGCAATGGTTCTATTCATGAGTAGGGTCAACGGTTTGGCTAATACCTCGGCACCATCTTTAAGTAGGCGTGCAGGAATGTCAGGACAGCCTGTTGATTTTCTGGGTTTGATCGTTTTCAGTTGCTTATAGATAAAGTACTCCGAAGTTGATGATAGTTCAAAGTTAGCATCAGGACTTGGGTTGCATGCCTCTGACGGAGTGTTTGGGCGCGAAGTAACGGGTAGTGTATGACGCGGTTTTTCAATTACTGTTTTGAAGAAATATCCAAACTTCTTAGATACCACTCAGGCTCATTAATGCGCTCGTCATCGATTACCAAGGACTCAACTTGAGTAGCTTTGTTATTGTTGGGTATTGCCGATTTAAGTGCTTTCCATAATTTTCCAGGGAACGTTTTTATTCTCTTCGATTTGATCATTGTAGTAGCATTTTTTTGCCTCTCGGATTTGTGCTGTTACTGAAACTTTTGTAGATATACCAGTCATTACTTGAACCAGATTTCTGCGCTTTTCTATGATAAAAATTTCCTCGGGTGATCAATGATCTAATTTTATCGGTTACCCAGGGGAGTGAGTTGGCACGAACTTTCTTTGTGCTCTTCGGAGCATGTTGATCAGCAATTTTGATAAAGGTGTCTTTAAAGGATGACCATGCTTCATTAGTCGTAAGTGAGGTGTCAACCTGGTCCATGAGGCAGCATGTAAATCATTAGCAAAACTGTCTGGAGAATAGTTCTTGTAATTTCTGCATTTGAGTGTTTTTGTTTTGCCTTTGGGAACTCTAACCCGTCTTATGACAAAAACACCAAAATCTGCAATTTTTTCGCTGTGAGATGTGAATGCTAAGTCGATAAGTGTAGATGAAGTTTCAGTTATTCTATAAGTTATTCGACAAGTTGGGTAAATTGATATATATTAAACATCTTGAGGAGCTTCTTGGTATCTGAAGAAAGTTTCTTTTGAAGGAGATCACAGTTTGCGTCTCTTAAAATGATCGTTTCTTTCTCTTCACTGCAAGCGTAGTCGAGGAAACTTTCAAGTTTGGCATTAAAGTCCTCAACTCTAAAACTTTGTGGGCGGTAGATAGAAGATATCAACACCTTCTTCTTATTCGGTAATGTGATTTCGAGCCATATAGTTTCTATTTCATCAGAGGTTATGTCATTACAGTGACAGGCTACAAATTTTGTTTTGTGGTATATTGCAGTTCCTCCCCCTTTTGATGCGTTTTTAGATCTAAATTCGCATCGCTTATTGAGGCCGAATGGTTGTAAGGTACTTAATTGCGCCGCCCAGTAACCTCGCGTTTGCAAAATTTGTTCCAAATCCCCGGTGGTGTTTTGAATTGTTCAATAACCATAAAAGTAAAATATTTGAGGGTGTGAGGAATCTAATTTAAATGAATTGCAAGCTCGCATGATTTCTTGTTTCTTAGCGTATCTGATTTGTGGTTTCGAAATCTAACCTTGAAAGGGTTTGAAGTTGAACCGACGTATTGAAGATGCATTTGTTACATGAAGCTAAGTAAATTACTCCGGCTGATGTGCAGCCGAGAGCCAGTTTGATCTTGCAGTCCTTATTTAGGCTGGATGTTTGAGGAGTGTCTGGTATTGTATGTGAACAATATATGGGCATCGACAGGGTATGGTTCAATCCCCCCTCCCCCTTCCCAGTCCCAGAAAAAGAACATGAAAATATCCAAAGGACCAAAAATAAAATTTAATGAATTCACTTTCACTTCTGTCTATCAGCATCTGCTGCTTTATCGGTCTGGCGAAACCAGATTTCTCCACAGTTTTCGAATTCAGCAACTGGCCGAAACTGAAGTCACAGATGAGCCGAGCGACAACGTAAATACTACCTTGAAGCGGTTCTGGCATCTTGAGACCATGGGCATAATGCCGACAAGTCCTGGTATGAACCCAGAAGAGAAGCTGGCTTGGACCAAGGTGAGCAGTTCATTGAAGTTTGACGGAGAGAGATACGAGGTGTCGGTGCCATGGAAGGAGGAGCGGCCTTCTCTCCCAAACAACCGAATTCTTGCAGAACAGCACCTTGAATCGACGGAACGGAAATGGCGAAAAAACAAAGATATGGCAGGTGCTTATCAAGAAGTAATTAACGACTATGTGAAGAAAGACTATGTGCGTCGAGTGTCGAAACCAGAATCAGAACGGCTGCTCGCACACTTTCCAGTAGTCCGATCAGACAAAGCGACGACAAAGGTTCGTATAGTGTTTGACGCATCTGCAGAAGTTGATGGTAATAGTGTTAATACAGAATAATTACCAGATCCCAAGCTAACGACAGAGGTATTTGACATCCTTCTAAAAGCCTTCAGTTCCTTGGACAAGCAGTTCAGGATCTCCAGACAAGCGATTTCGTTGGCCATCGAAGAAGTTTGTGGGGCCATCTTAACAGTTCTGGGACCACAGTATCTGAAGACCCCAAACAGCAAGGACGACTGGCTCCGAATTGAAAAGTGTTTCCAGGAGCGCTGGAATTTCCCAAACTGTGTTGGTGCCACTGATGGCAAGCACATTGTTATGGCGCAGCCTGGCTTTTCGGGATCTCACTACAGGAACTATAAACGGATTGACAGCATTGTGTTGCTGGCTGTTGTGGGGCCGAACTACGAGTTTTTATAAGTGGATGTGGGCGCTAATGGTCGGATCTCAGATGGATGAATCTGAAACAGATGTAATTTCAAACAGTGTTTGATATCAAGTGCAAACCCACTGAATATCCCAGAGTCCACACCGCTGCCATCACGTTCGACCCCTGTCCCCCATTGTCATTGTTGGGGATGATGCGTTTGGCATGACCGAACGCCTCATGAAGCCATTCCCAGACTCAAATGCATAGTGAGGAGAACCGGCACGCAACTTTGCTGTAGCGTTATTTTTGGCAAGTCGCATTGCGAGTCAATATTGAGGGTGACAGCAAATGAGATATTTTGCAACAGTTTAACGCTTGCCATCTGGAAGATGCCGGAGGGTGTTAGTTGTAGTGGAATTCAAAGCAGCTCATTTGTGGCTTCGAGCTAATACTCGGAGAAAACGCCGCGTCATTGAATAACTGTTAATTATTAACGATACTAGAAACCTTCCCCAAGTGTGGAGGTTAAATTATTCCGCGTAGTAGAACTGTATAAATAATGAACACCAGGGCAACACGAACATAATTTGTTAATGGCCGTACTTATCTAGAAGACAAATAATTCGTTTGAGACGAACTATTCGACTGGCATGGATAAATACGGGATGCATCAAATAGCATGATTTAAGTGCGTCTGACTAAATATGATGCATCAAACGGATGCTTTTTCCTGTTCTCGTTGTTGAAAACACATTCAAGCGGTTATAAAGATTGTTTACTTCTTTACAATTCTCCCATTTAATTCGTCTGTTTAGTAAAACGACGCACCAAACAGACAAACTAAACAGCACGAAACTTTAGTTCGTCTGATGCAGATTTCCGTATTCATCTAGATGGATTATTAGTCTGAGACGAATTATTCGTCTTTCTAGGTAAATACGGCCAATTGTATATTTGTAACAAGGGTTGACGTTAACGTGCGTGCCAGTCAGGTTAATCGCTTATACACAGAAAAAAAAACCCTCTTTAACAAAACTAGTAAGTAGTATTTCAATATTTTGTTTAACCTTGCCACAAAGTTTTGTATTTTAAACAAAGATTGCTTCCCTCAAAATAAATCCTTTAAACTACAAAACACCAAGTACTAACGACACCGAAAACACACAAAAAACGAAAAACTTAATTTCGAGTGCAAGACAAAACACTGGCTTCTACAAACTTTTAAAAGCTTTTTTCCTGCATCGTCGGAGACCCAGGGGCAGTCATTCTCGGTGGCGTAGCGAAGAGAGACCGAGAGTGGTGAGGCCTGATTTTTCACTTGCCCTGACAGTCCGCTCCTGGGTCTTTAAGAATGTTTTTCTCCGAAATCAGGTCATAAAATCCCTGCGCATAAGCACTGCAGAACACTGCAGCTAACTGCTTAGCAACTGAAAGCTGCGTTTTTGGAAAAACCAAGAAATAAGCAGCGCGGCTTGGTGAATTAATTAGTGTTTGAAAATAAACTTATGAAAATTTAATATTAGCTGATTATTCTTTTGTAAATTGTTACGGCGTTCGTGATTGGAGAGTTTTTAACTAACACGGCTCAATAATTGGAGGATTTCGACGAGTTGGTAGACACAGTTTGTGGCGTTAATGATATAAAACCCAACATACATGGTAAATCAATCAGTCACTCGAACACAAATAGCAATGGAAAAACATTATCGACCACCAAAAGGACTTTACAGGAGTTTGGGTGATACGCCACTCCCACGGTCAAAGTGCGATCCGAAGCCGGAAGTTATTACGACTTATACTGCCGAGAGAATTGTGGCGAAAAAGAGAAAGAACGGGAAAGTGAAGTTTATGGTGAAATGGCAGGATTATTGCGCGAGCCAAAATACTTTGGAGCCATCTTTGCATATGTCGGAGGTCTTGCTCGGGCAGTTTAGCAATCCGAGACCTGATCCTGTACGTGTGCAGGAAGCTAGAGCGCGCAACGGCATCGTATTTGAGAAAGGAATGAAAGTCCCTCTCCAGTACCAAACCCTGCAAATGCGACACGACCTGGTGCGCTTCCTTTTGCCTGGGCTGCCTCAGGATATACAGACCAAGGCCCACGAGCTCAGTGATCAAGAACTTGTAGATGCTAGTTTGGGGTCATATCTCGAACGTACGACAACAGTGACCAGGAGTAAATGCCGAGTGATTCAGCCATCGATCCGTCTCCTTCTTGGCAAGTCACCGACATTCTTTTCCGGCACTTTAAAGATCTCCCGTCAAGTCGAGCGAATTCACATCACCTTCCGGAAAAAGTACGAAGCAGGGAACGACTTTTGAATGACGACGGCATGGAAAATTAACAAACGGCTTCTTTAGAAGACCCAAAATAAAACAAGAGATATAACCATTACTTCTTTGTCCTGTTAGCAAATCAGTTACTGAGTTTTATGTAAATAACTGTTGCATTTATTGTATACTCATAGTTCGTAGCCACACCGAATAATAAGGCCGGAAGTCATTCTTTTTTTCGCAGATGTAAGGCTGATTGGCCAAAACTTTTTAAGAGTGCGCAGTAATGGCTGAAAACTCAATGGTTGTTTAGCTGTTTGTAGGAATTCGCGCTTTCTTGTCCCAATTTTTTCCCCTTTACCCATGCATTTCTGCTCCCCAGAGAGGCTTTTTTTCGAAAACATTTTTGCAATATAAACAAGTGTAGTGCGAAGTTAGTTTTATTTCTGTAATTCAAGTCTAGATCGTAGTTGATTCGTTCTAAGGCGTTGAGAAATTATATGTGCAGTAAGTGAATTTTGTGAAAGCAAAATAAAGTCTACACGCTAGATTCACGGATAACAACAGAACCAGTTGTGCTTGTGGGTGTCGGTGGAGTGCTTGCTTGTTCTTCTTCAACATGTTCGATGACTAACGATGGCGGCGGCGATGTCCTCGTATCCGCTTCAGCTTGAGATCTGGTTCTAAAAATAATATCCAAATTAACTTTGAAATAATTCAAATTAAATTCTGCGTTTGACTTTGCCATTCAATCGGGTAGATAAACTTTCTGTTCTAATTATTCAGTTCACATCAAATCAATGACAGGCTAAGGAAAATTCAATATCCTGACACCCAGTGCTAATGAAATGTGCTGTCAGGACTCGTGCAATTGTCTTTTACTGGGCCGATCGACTAGCGAGCTTTGCAGATGAATTCGTAATTACATTACAGCTTGTTTTGGGGCTTCTTCAGTGGTATAAGTCACTGAATACTTGGACCTGGTTAGAGAAATTCCTTCATCCCTTGCGAGCCCCCAAGACCAATTTATAACAAGCTAGGTCAAATAAAGTGATATCATACAGTGGTTTCAGTCACCCTACTGACCCTACCTTTTTAATGCCAAAATGCCTACCTTGTAACAGCTATTGCCATTTTGCCTTCTTTCTTAGAGTCAAAAGCTTTTCCAAATCTTAATACCAGACTGGTTTCAATAAGTTGGTTAACTGTAACATTTGTAGGGGAATGACGTTTTATACTTTAAGTGCAGATCAAATTATTCCCGCTTGTCTCCCAGGATGTGGCATAAAAATGAAATTTTATTGCTTTGTTTTAGTTTGGTGATAGTCACACCTACAAGTTAACAAAAATATGTGACTGACTCTAACTTTTCAAGGAAATGTTTTGGCACTGAAGATATTAGTGTTTTTGTCCCTTGTTATGATTTAATGTCCGTGCTAGTTTGAAACACTGTGTAAAAACAATAGCTTAAACTGAAGCAAGCAGATAACGTTTTAAAAATACATGAAATTCTATTACATCATTAAAAATACCTTGACCACTGAAAAACTTGATAGAGCCATGAATCATGTCGACGAATCATGTCTGGCACATGAAACACAAGAATGTGTATATATGGAGTGATGATAATCTCGTGGAGGTAGCCTGGTCCACTTCCAGCCATCTGAACCATCAGCACTGCCCAGCTCTTGCCCTGGAAGTAAAAAGCAAGTTGCTGATTCTTATACACTACTTCTCGGTGTGATTTTTATTATTTGAGATAAAAATGTATTCAAAAAAGTGATCCCAATGAATTTATTTTGGAAGTACGTGCAAAATTCCAGGGTAACTGTTATCTTGTAAATTTCTTACCTTTACTTAAAGTTCGTCGATTTCTTCAGCTGTACTGAAGTCTGGCTTGCTGAGCAAGTTGAGCACTGTCCTGAAGTCCTGAATATACAGAAAAATCAAATAACATAAATTATTTTGACAGATAAACTTTTAAAAGTAGATTAGTATCAAATCAATTGAATCAAATACTTTATTTATTCATGGTAAAAATTGAAGGAGCTTGACGAGTCATGACTAAAATAACATTACATACAAATCAAATACTAAAAGTTGATAAGATAAAATTCTAACGTAAGAGCTATATTAAGCTCCCCTCTCTAACAAGCCCTCCTTTGGAGCTCACTGTTTATAACAAACACAGCCTACAAAGTTCTTTCTTTTAAACTCAATACTGATATTCAAATTGTAGCTCACCATCAATAGCGGCTGTACAACTGACACTCGTTGAGGCGGAAGGATCTCGGGCATGATTTCTGGCAGTTTTAAAAGAAGTAGTCTCTTCTCACCACCAAGCAGAGAGGTCCACTCAATCTTCTTAGAGTCACTGTTTCTCCATACATTGAGGGACACACCCAAAGATTTGACTGTTTTCAGGAACTTGTCAAGGTGAGTTTGTTCTCTTTGTGATGGTGGCTTGTTCCTGTTGTCAGCCTATTTCGGGATGGAATAATTTTATACAGTTTTGTATGAGGTTATAGATAATTTGTAAATAATGCAACAAATAAATGATCAACATGTGTATGGGTAATTTGTTTCCCCTATTTTGCATCCAATATTTTGGAATCCCCTTATCTCAGCCAAATGTAACAGGAATGGAAATAGCAGCATGCAATCGGTAATAATTAATGATCTTAATATCTATCTTTTGAAAAAAATAATTGTTACTGGTGCTAATAAAGAAACGAATTCACGTGCCACAGTGCAGTGGAAAATATTGCAAATCAAATTTAATTCCCTTACTTCTTTTACTGTAGTAATGTGACCTGTGCGATATCCACTACAGCTGCAAATTGAATAGTTGGGGAAAGAAAAATAAACTAATCAGAAAATAGGTTTGAAATATTGTGATGGTAGATATTAAGTATATACCTTATCCCAATCCATAACTTCAAGGATTACACCCTTCTCTAATCTGTCTGTGACCCGCAACATCAGATGAAGCTCATCCATAATAACATTGTCCAGTGGGATGTTAAATAGTGGTTGATATTGGCAGCCAGGGCTTTTGCACCAGTTTGGGACCAGTTTCCTCTTCATTAAAGGACTGTTGTAGTGAGAATGGGGAACTGACATGTGGCACCTGTAAGAGATAGATTAGAACTATCATTGGTTATTTGCATGCATTACATTTTTCACAAATCTCAGACATTATTCCTTGATTTGAAAATTAATATTTAAGAGAGTATTTGCAATAATATGACCTTGATACAGATTGTTGAATCACAGACTTGGTGATAAGGTGATTTTGACTTTATTGAAAAGCAGGCATAGTTCCTTTCTGATATGAAACAAAATTTCAAACTGACTTAAAAATAAAGTATATTAATTGTACTGTTAAGAAATGAAGAAGCAGAACTTCAAGGCAGTTTAACTGAACATTTACAGAGTGACATGTACATTTGCTAATACTGTTCTTCCTTTTGATAGCAATTTGTTATCAAGGAAAAGGAGCAAACAAACAAGGAATTTGAATGCGACATTCTCGCTCCATCTCCAGATATTTTTACTTTAATTTTTGATGGTTTTCCATCGTCAGTTGGCATTGTCTTCAGCTGAAAATAAATGTTTGTCATTAAACCACATGGTCGAATACAAAACGTCCTGGTAGGCTGAGAATCAAATGGCTAGCTGTTAAATGAATGAATTTACAGCCGCTTTGTTTTACATTTATTTGGTTGAATGTAAATCTTTCGATTACTGAAAACTAATCAAATTTCTCATTTGTGCAGAGAAACTATTTTAGTGCTAAAGCTTAACTGTCATTGACATTCATATGATTGAAGTTGATTACAATACTTCCTCAACAGAAAACTTTGAAGTAAATTCAAAGTACTGTCAAAAATGGAAAGCTCTGAAAGTATATACAGCTTAAACTCATACCATGATTGTGTTAAATAAGAAATTATATATTTTTTATTTCTTACTTTTTGTATGTGCATGTACTAACAGTATTATTGATACTGAAGAGAACTATTTACTATTTATTGTCAAGTTGGGAGTTAATGCGTTTTAATTACTTACTTAATTGTTCAAAAAAGTCAACTAACTAGACAAGACGCTAACGGGGCTGGCCTGTTTAGGCGAGATCTCGCTATATGCCTCTTTCTCATATAAAAATATTGTTTCGTTTATATGAGACGGCGGGCTGGAGCGGTTGGCGAGACAAAATTTTCCCATGTAAACGATAAACAGTATCGCTTGAGATCTCAGAGTATATTCTTATTCAAGTCACAAAAAACATTCTATCTTTAATATTAAAGCTCAATGATTTACCATTTGAAGCGTCTTGTCTAGTTTCTTTCTGGCCAACTTCCTCCTAGTCAGCATGCGGCTTTTGTTTCTCGGACAGTTCCTGGGCTGGGTCACAAGGTTCGCTTGAACCACCTACACCAAAGGAGAAAGTACATTAAATATGTAATTAATAATGAAAGTGGTAGCAAATTAATTGAAGAATGTTATAATTTAAACCCTCTAAAGTCAATCCCAGCCACCCTTGTTTACAGTAAAAAAAGGTAAAGGTGAAGCAACTTTCTTAAACGAGGGTAACACGTGACAGTAATACAACTGATAAACTTGTGGCCCTCGGTGCGCACTTTACCCCCCTCCCTCTGTCAGTGCTCTGTTTTTACGGGTATTTAAAGCTAAAGCTACACAGATCAGAGGAAAGTCGAAGCAGACGTTGGAATCACCGAGAATCGAGCTGGGGACCTTTAGCTCCGAAGGCCGCGCATGCGCACTAACCAACTGAGCTATGCCTGCTTCTACAAATTACTTTGGTCTGACCAACTGTTGCTAAATGTTAGGCGAGGCCAACCAGAAAAAATACTGTAAATTTTTGTTTATAAACCCTCCAAGCTTAAGCACACCAAAATTGAGATGGAAAACTGCTTCTATTGTAAGCTTCCCAAAAATAAAAGCACGTAGACATATAAACTATTGTGAGGGGGTTTGGGTTAGTATTGAAATGGACAAAAACTAATGTAACATTAATTACTAAAAATAAGCATTCAACAAGTTAATGGATGATTACAACCAATTGCAAGCCCAACCAATATTGAAATGCAAATTTCCTTCAGAAGAGAAGCCCTTCTCCAACTTCAAGGTCATTAAAAAGTGCTTTGAAAGCTATAGGCCTATGATTTACGGTATAAGTGATTCATGACACATTGAGGTATCCTAAAATAGTGTCGGTCTGTTGAACTTAATATATTTTCGTTAGCATTTCTGTGATTCAAATCTACCGGGGAGTGGTTGTAAAAAATTGACGTTTACGTGGTGGATTTCACCACTCTTGTCTTTCAGCAACAGTGTCTCCGGCATCAAACCATAGATTTTCGCAAACCAGAGAGCTTCCTTGGCCATCTTCCTGTTAATGGATAGAACTACTTTTTGCATTGGCCAGCATGATATTAGATCGAAATGAATTCCAATAATAGCAGGATACCAAACCTTGCATCCGGCTAAAACTCGAAATATTTTGAAATTTGTTAAGTTGTGCTATAGAACGTTTTCACTCAATCCCAAGAGACCCAAAGGTGGCCATGTTTGTGTACCAAATTAAAGAACTGGTGATTAAAAATGTATTGTTAAAGTACTTTCACATGACATCATGACCACCTTTAACAATACGTTTTTAA
>JANRMR010188648.1:0-10896 GCA_025434825.1 Bergia sp. 'catenularis'
TGGGCGGTTGGGGTGAGTGAGGGGAGGGGTAGGTTGGTGAGTGCGTGTTGCGCGCTTCGTCAAATTCCTACTGTTTTCAGACCAAATTATGCAGTTTTCCCCACCCAGTTGTTTTAGAACTGTAATTAACTTTGTAAACTAGGATATGACAGGTGCATTATATTCCAGGCTTTACAGTAATGCCGTTTATATACCACTTTATTGATGAGTTTGGTTTTCAAACGTACAAATTGCTGTGCTTCACAAGACGTCGCAGACGACAAGTCAGAAGATCTTCCAATATGTCAAGAAAAACGCTTCTCCTACTTGGGTTTTTGTTGGTTCTCACTACGATTTCCAATTCTGATGGTGTGGTCATTTTCAGTCGCTCAGCAAGCTTCTATTCACGAAGAAGATACTATCGGAAATATTCCCACAGGGGGCGCTCGTTTGTGCCAAAACAGGTTTGAAGCCAATCAAATATCTTAATATAGTCTATCTCAAGATTTTTTGACTTTTTTTGTATAAGGTCTGTTCAGATAAACTTGTGCAAAAACAAACGCTTGCTTTTGATTTTAAAAACATCTAATACTGATTTCAGTAAAACGTTGCTAACGACAGATTGAGCAGATCACCTGCATAATTCACTTGTGTTAGAAACGGAGCAGTTTTTTTATACAAGGGCATTGACTGAAATAGAGCCAAACGCGCATTTGCGAACATACAATTTGTCATAATATACTGATAACTAAAAGAAACAAGAAAAACTGGTAACATAACCACAACTAGAGTAGCCATCGAGCGTTACATTTTAAATTTATCAGTGTTTATGTTGTAAAAATCGCATCCTCGTTGTATCGATTACCTTACATTTTGCAGAAGGTAATATTAATAACACTCTTTTTGTGGGAGGTAGTATTTGGTGAAGAGCAACACTTTTTTTATTTCACTGTTTCAATTGCAATTTGAAGGAAAAATTAAATGTTCAAAGCAGCTGCAAGCAACACCTAAACGTAATGAAAATCGACCAAAGAAAGTTATTCCACCTTCTGATAGAACATTCATCGCATTTTCTGAGCTTTCTTTTCATCTGAAAAAAAGTGACAAAGCAACGTAAATTAATTTATTTCACGTAAGTGCAGAATTGCCACATGGTATAAAGCTGATTTGTTTTTTTATAAAACTAAAGCATAAGAGTTGAACAGGTGAAAAAACGCACGCATGTTAGCATGCACGATGCATGAAACCATTCATTACCTGACTGAATCTTTGCTATCGGCTTGCACTGTAAGAACGAGTAGTATTATGAAAAACGAATTCACTGTGATATTAAAAATTGCGAAAAAGTCCTCGTTAACTGAAACGTTTTTCGGAACTTTCGGGGAAAACGCAATCTCAATACCTGAGTAATAGCTAGATAAAGTTTGGTTGTTTTGTGGCAAACTTTTAGTATGACAAATTCGTACTACGGACATCTTTTTGACATGATAGGAACTCCTAAACTCTGTTAACATAAATTGGCATCTTATTGCTTATATTGATTTTTGATATGACAGTCCTGAAGACTAAAGTGTTAACATGCATTGACATCCTCTTATTACTACATATTGATCTCTGACAAGATAGGAGCTCCTATATCCTTAAATGTTAACATGCATCGGACATCTTATTGCTTATATTGATCTTTGATATGGTAGGTAGAAGTTCTTAATTATAAACTCTTAAATGTTAACACGCATCGAACATCTTTCTATTGCTTATATTGATCTCTTACACGACAAGTAGAAGCTTCTGATCACTTAATTAAATGTTAACATACATGGACATCTTCTCATTGCTAATATTGATCTCTGACATAACTAAAAAAGTAGGAGCTGCTAAACACTTTAAAAATGATAATCATGTTGGTGGGGGCGTGATACCCTTAGACGAAATTATACAATTTTTCTCACCCAGTTTAAGACCTGACGATAAAATTTTCACACATTTAACAGAATTTTTTTAATATACGACCGTCTTCTTGGTCATCCTATTTCACGGCAAAGGCGGAATATAACGGACTAACCTCTTCGACTTCGGTGTTCTTGACAAAAAAGGTTTTGAGCCACTAATGCTAAGTACCTTCGCAAAAACCGACTTCATGGGTGAGGACAAACTTGGTCGGGATTATCGTGCGAAAGGAAAAAAATTTAGAACATGTATACACGGCCCATTAAAAATAGCGGTACTTAACCGCCCTTTGTGCTGTACAAATGCGACAGGAGTTCAATGTTTGAGAACTATTGCTTACTTTGCAGAAAGGAATGCTAAAATATACAAGCTGCACAAATGAATATATTTTTCTTTTAGTATCAAAACTGTTACCCAAAGTGGAGTCCTAACAAACCAGACAGCCTTAAATTAAATTTGCAACTATATAATATTGTGTTTTTGTCATTTCTGAAAATCCAGATACAAAATTAAATACCTTGCAAGTGATTTTGTTTGAAGGAAGAATATAATTAAGTTACAAAATGTGAAAAAAGAGTTTTTAAAAGACTTAATTATAGACGGGGATGCTTTTCAAGGAATGACTTATAGAGTGCTTGAATAGTTCTAGTATTTATTGTCATCTGATATTATTATGTGTAATTTATTGTCTAATTTCATGTTGTTCAAATTTAGGTCACACGCTTCATTTGCTACCCAAGTATTAAGTAAAAAAGTTTTTTCATTTGCTATTAGTTTGTTTTGGCCGGGACCTACTGGGAATATGTACACGTGACTATTGATCATGTGACACAGGCCACGACTTGTGCAGCCAAGGTGAAGCTTAGGGCGTTGGCGTGAGTCTCAGTTGCATTTTGTCACGCGCTCTTCCGACGAGCACGAGTTTCAACAAATAAAAAGAACTGTAACGGATTTAAACAGTGAAACCACATGATACACAAAACTGACTTAAATATTTCGCCTTGAAACATTGTCAGTGGCTCCGAGCCTTCCCAATCTCAGATTGTTCATAAACTATTCTTAAATTTTGGGCGATTTCAGCCTCATTGTTATTATAAAGTTGTTCTTATATAAAAGAAGTGTGTAAATGGTAAGCTGAAATACAGTACAAATATCCCAAGTAATTCCTTCTGAGCGATGGCCCTAGAAAGAAAATGGGGCGACACAGGAGAAAGAGGAAAGTCTTTGACCCCGGCGGGATTTGAAGCCACGACCTCCGGAACACTGAAATCACCGTTGCTCAACCAACTATCATAAACTACTGGAGGCCATATTATCACGAGCCCCAGCTTGAACATTGTGATAATGTCTACTGAAAACTTAGGTAATGACATGAAGAAAAGAGCTTGGAAAATAGAAAAAACGAAGCGTGTTCAGTGTTGTCGGATTGAACAGCAAAATGCGTCTAAACGGAACTGCAAAAGTCTGACAAATTTAATTTTTCCAAAGACAGTTAATTCGACTGTCGGAGTCTGAACAAACTGGGAAAACAAACGTTATCAAGTATGAAGTGTTGCACAATATTGTTATGTTTTTCATAACTAATGTTTTTTAAGGAGCAGTTCCTTCGTTCGTGCTTTGACTTGTCTTCCGTCCATGACGAAACAGTTCTCAGTTCCGGGATCAACCCATTCCTTCCACCCTAGCGGAACCTTTTGTTTTTTATTTCTCATGACGTTTTTTTCTCCCTCATCGGTACTGAATTCCTTTCTCTGTTAGAGTTGTTAGACACGGAAAATAATCGTAGATACACTCGACTGAATTGTACGAAAAACAACAGAATAAACAGATCGTTTCTCAAAAATAAATACTAGGGCCCCGTCCACGCTGCATGCTTTTTAAAAAAATAAGAACCAGTAAATTTTTGCTGAGCCTCTTAGTGTTCTTTCTAAAATTTTTACTACAATTTGAGCCTCAATTTGTTCTTAAATTGTTCTTGCACTTACAAATAAATTAACATGAATTTATTCGGAAATTGGAGACCCTTGAATAATATTAATAAGAGAGACGTGTGGGCATTTGTCTTCGGCCAGGAATGAAAGAGCAACACTCCGCTTGATACTCGGCTAGACCTTCTGTGATAAACAGTACAATTATCGTATTTGTACCCCAACATCTGCCTTGGTTCCTGGGTGAACTGTGTAATTTATTGACCACAAACATGAAAATAAATAATTCGCGTTGGATGTTCTTAGGTTGTTCTTAATTTTTGGACAACTTTCACTCTGAGCCTTGAGAGTTCTTATAAAAAAAAAGCGTGTACACCAGATAAATTTGAAAACAGCGTTTTCATTGTAAAAACGCAACAAATTAGTGTTTTCCATCCACACTAAAACAATAACAGGTCCTAAAATGTTGAGACCCGGCCGGAAGACTGAAAGAACTGGTGGAAACAACAGAAGTGACTACTTTTTGTGGACTGATGACGTCAGCGTTTCGAAAAGTTCCGGTTTCGAAGGACAATTTATCGAGAGCTCGAGCAGTGTGAACGCTGGGCCTAACCGTTAGAACAAAGTTGCGTTCTCAAACAAATCCGGCGTAGTGTGGACGGGGCCTCACACAGCAACGGATTTCCTAAAGTGTGTGCAATATTTACTTTCAGCTCTAGGAGGAGCCACCCACTAAGTGAGAACAATTTAATACTGAATAACAACTAAAAATAAATTCTAACATTTAAGGAGTACAACAAAACACGTTTTTCATGACTAGAATTTATATATTTTTGGGAAAACTTTCAAAATAGCTCTTAGTTTATTTAAGAAAGCAATTCCTTCTTTCACCGTGAGTCATTCCAAAATTTGCCTCGAAACTCTGCGATCGCGAATATCAAGAGAAATAGCTGACTAAAGCAATGAAAGAGCAATTTTAAAAATGAAAAGCGCTTTGACACACGCAATGCTTTTAAAAGTTCAAACCACCGACATTCATAGCTCAATATAATAAACAAGCTCACACGGCATGATTTTCCGCGGTACCGCACGAAATCCTGCGATTTGAAGTTTCTGAACATGTCCTAAAGTGTACGTCCGAAATTCTACGAATCGAAACCGTATGTTTACAACAGCCTAGTCGGTGGATTACGAACCAAACAATACTGGCAACAGACCGAAATTTGGAAATAATTGGCTATCAATAGATCTTAAATAAGTAAGAACTCACAGCAGCCTTATTTGAGAAAAATGTAGGTTCCCATTTGACATACGAGTGTTTCCTCATCAACAGTTGTGCTATGCATCATTTCGTGACGCCGGCTTTACGATTGCAAGTAAGTTCTCAGGCTGTTCCATTTTTCCAGTCAAAATAATCATTATTCCGTATGAATTTTTAAAAAAAATTATTCCCGTCCAAACGGCATTATTCCATTATTCCTCCCCCCAAAGGGGCATTATTCCATTATCCCAACTACACAATTTCCATTACTCCTCTTCAGGCCCCGAACATGAAATGCTGGAAAACAGGATAGAAGTGACTTAATTTACCTATTTAAAAACATATTATATAGAGATTAAAAGAAGAAGAAAGAGCGTGAAGATTGGACTGAAATTACTGATTTTTAAAGTAATTTTGATCAACATTCTTAGACCAGGGTAATCCCCCTTTTTCAGCGACGTAATGTCGAAACGAAACGGAATTTTAAAATTTTGAGAGGGAAAATGATGTCATTGTGAAACGGAAATGACCAATTATCTTCTTCCAAGTCAGCCTAGCTAACGAGCGTATGTTGGGGAGAACCAATCAGAGATCAAGACAGAGACCGGAAACCGAAAACCTATCCTCTCTGGAACGAGGCTTGGCTTGACGTCACGTGCTGGGACCAATCGCATTACGTCATGTGACAAAAATATGCGTGGAAGAGGACGCTTGAGTGAAAATTTTGACCTTCCGAGGGAGAAATTTTAATGATTTGGAGAGGTAAAATTGGATCTTTTCTTCTGAATTTAAGTGCAAAAAATATATCTTTGATTATTCAAAAGAAAGCCTACATCGAAACTTTATTTCTCACCTATCCCTAATTGGTGGTAGTTGGACGATTTTGAGCGTGGCTCTTGTTGAAGTTTTCCAACATGGAGAATGATGACAAACCATTTGAATGTACTGTTCCTGGTTGTAGTCAGGTAAAGTCCCCGTTTGTTTCAATCTGTTTGAAAGGAACTTAGTACGTTGCTGGTTATAATTTCCAAATGATGTCGTCACCTTGTTGAGTTATTAATCTGACGTAAGGTTTCATTACAAACCAAGATTCGCTTGTCTTGCATTCACTAGAGATTCGCCAATAATGACCATTTGGTTGTACACAAACAAAAGCACCAACTAAAACTGCAACTCGGACCTCACAAGGCAGGTGAATTATCTGCAGGTAAGTAATGATCCACACTTGTTGTTTTGTCCTTGTTTAAGAGATCTTCGTGTATTGAGGGTTCAAGTTTGTGGAATTGTTAAATATTGCGAGGGCTGTGTCAATTTCTAGTTTGAGTCAGGTATTGTTTACGTTCAGAAATTTATGATCCGCATTCAGTCATACATCATGCGCTATAAATGAATCGTCTGATTAACGGGATGTTCTCAGATATATTTCGTGGAAAACCTGATACCATATTGGCTTTATGCTCCCCGTATGTTTTTGTTTTCACGCTACATGTATGTAAATTGCCCAATATAGTGAATGTGTAATCATTTATTTGGGCTATTTTTAAATTTAAAACAGCAACACGTTGAACTTTTTTTTTATAAACCTTAAACATTGACAGACTGCAGATATTTGGAATAATTGTTTGTCAGCCAATCCAAACTTTTGACTTGCTTGAAAGTTTATGGAACTGAACAACTACAGTTTGTCGATTATTACTGTAAGTTATTCAACAAAACAGGTAGTTGAATGCAAAAAAATCCGAACCATAGGTAACACATTGTTCAAAGCAGTTATTAAGATAGAATGTTAATAATATCTTAGTTGGAGTATTCAGTAAGAATTCAGACATAGTACAACAATAAATATTGTCTGTGGGAGCTAGACTTAATACTGTTGAGAGACTAGCTGCAGAAAAACTTTAAAATCATGCAACACCACCTGGCTCTCTGCAATGTGCTTTACAGTGAGTCACATGAAAAGCATGTTTACTGCAGCTCTGCTCTCATGAATATCATATAGCAAGTTGCAAGAAAAAATCTCACTTAACAATAATTATCCCTGCAGTGTCAACAATAAATTTCATATCTGTTTTTGGATTTCGGTCATTTCAAACGGAATTCACCTAGATTCGACAGAAATCCTGGTTGTGATTCAAACACCAATTTTCTGCTATACACCGAATGCAGTTCAACAATGAATATGACAAGAATTTGGCTGTGGTTGCTAAATTTTTTGACTGTCAAATTTGATGTGGTTGTTGATTCAATTTGGCCGCAGAATTTAATGGATTCAAAGAGAGATTTGTTTAGCTTTTAGTCATTTACATGTAACTGTTTAAGAATTAAGTTTGATGCAAAGAAAATCTACTGTTTGAAGTAAGCTTACTGGTAAATTTAATTTTAAACAGGTTTTAAAATATAATTTACTTTCATTTTGAGTTTGTACTGGTGATGATGATAACAACTTTTTGTGAACATTACTGAAATTTTGGTTTGAGGTAAATTTACTAATATAAGAAAGTCATTCCAAAGTGAATGCACAAAAGTTTAACAATCAATGCATATGCTGGAAAGAACAAACTTGGAACTTGGTTGAAATTTTAGATTTACAAACAAACATATTGATCAATAAATTGTGTGAAGAACTAGTCTCACCCTTTTTTTTTTCATTTTCTGTTCTTGTAGTTGACCAAACTCCAACACCAACAAGATTTCTTAAAAACTGTGACGAAGCAGGATTGTTTGATGAAATTCATATAAACTCAAACCCTTTTGATCAGGTGAGATATAAGAAAAGCAATTTTAGTATTTTGTAGGTAGCATTATTTTAGTACCAATCAATTCTATCTTAGATTAAGTTATACAATGTAACTTAACAGGCAAGAACGTTCTCTAAGAGTGCTGTTTGGGCTGGTAGTTATCCCATGTGTTACTTGATGTCAGCTGAAATTGGTAAAAAGTATAATTATTTCTAACAGTGTATTTATGATGTAAAATTGGCAGAATTAGTTCTTTTACTTGCATGAATTGAATGGCATGTCTAATTCACAGAACCTACGGAACCGCCTCTAAACTGCTTAAAACTGAAAATACTTACCAAGTATAGTTTACAACCTCCCCAGGTTATAGATTTCTTCTAAAAAAATACAAGTTTCTTACAAATCGCCACCATTTTGGAAAGCAAAACAGCAAAACAACAAAACCAAATATATTTTATATATTTCAGAAATACTCAAAATCAACCCAAAAATCAGGACACTTATGTTGTTATTGCACTAGACTAGACCCTTCAATTAAAAGACTTGGTCCATGTTGAAAAGATTCTAGGTATTGTTCAGATGTATAAATTTGGTAAAACCCCACTTTAAAGCCCCTGGTTATAATATTATTATCCCTCCAAATAATTGCATATAAGATCATTTACTTCCTAACAAAAATAATAAATAATCTAGCTATAAACACCCCAAATATTGGCCCTTCTAATGTATTCTGGTTTTAAGTTCCTGTTCTTTTTAATATTCCTTGTTTGCTAATAAATAACACATTTTCAAATGAAACATTAATAACTATAACAGAAGTGAAGTTTGCAACAGTAACTTCAGTCATACTATCTGTCATGGCCACGGTATGTTATTTTTGATAAATATCTGCTTGTTCCAAAACAGTTTTTATTTTGCTTATAAAAACCCCCCAAATCCTGTATAAACTTATATTTAAACCAAGAGTTTTAATGTGGGATTTTACATCTTAGTTGTCTGTTGGAAATTTGATTCTGACTTACTTCACCAAGTGCTTTAATTTGTAAGTTTACTTGCAAAATTTTACACTGTATATTATTTTCAATAAATTTGTTATTTTATAAATAAATATATTAATACTTTTTAATATTTTCTTCTGAATCATCAATTGAAAACATCTCAGTCAATCAAACCCTGGAGTGATGGCTAGGGATATATGATAATTGTATACATGAAGTCCCTTTTCACAAAGTTGTTTCTGAATCAGTTTTTGTGTCCACTGGCATGGTCACTAGTAATTTCTCAGTATCAAATGTTGTGAAAATAACCAGGGTTCAACACTGACATTAATTTTTGACATGATGGTTGTAAGACCATCAGAGTTGAAAATTCTACTTTAACAAACTTCTGTTTTCTATAAAATTGATACAATTAAATGTTCATACTTCATTTTATTCTAAACTATTAATTTTACACACAGGATTTCAAACGAGCCGTTCAGGAGACAGAAGACCTACCAGTGACTGAAAATGTAAGCTTATGGACATGGTCGTAGTTTCATGTTTATACTATAACGGTGTTAGATGATAAGCATCACTTTGATAATTTTTGCCATAGAGAAGCCTGATGTAGATGTTATATTTGATGCTGCCCAGGAGATTTTATTATTCTTTGTGTTTTTTTTTTGTTTGTTTTTTTGGGGGGGGGAAGAGATGACAGGAATAATCAGGGAGTGTAAGCAAACTAGAGTTTTTCAACCACTTTTTTAAATAATAATTTCTGTAATCATTAGTTTTGAAAGTATAAAGATTGAAAACTTGTATAGATTAAGTAATTTTAAAATGTGTGTTTCTAGATAATATAGTTATATATACTTAGTTGATATAGTTTTTGAAAGCAAGGACTTGTTCCATTAAAACTTGTACATGTACATTCTTCACAGCAAGTAAACCACCAATTACAGTTAATTTATGAATCAGATTTTATGGTATCTCCTGAAGATTTCAATTCAGAGTGCTTAGTACATGATTGTCTGTTCAAAAAATTGGAGCAGTACTGACAGTAATATTAGTCCTTTGCACATACTGTATTCCAGAGGGGTCTCAAACAAAGATTTTGTAGGGAATGCCACCCATGCTGTGGAACCACCTGGTTTATGACCAATGTTGAACATTTTCCCTAATGATGATGATGATGATGATGATGATAAACTTTTTGAGATAAAATCCTTGTTTTACAAAGTGAACTGCAAATTACTTTTAAATACACATAAAAATATTTAGAATACAAAAATATAAAATTTATTTAGTTTTGTGGAGGGTGGTTTAAAATTGTCACTTTTGCTGTTTTTGCACCCAGTACTTCATATCATTGTGTTAATTTGAAATTTCCTCTTCTTTCATTCTAGACAACAACTGTCACTCCAGTGACTGCATCAGTCCTAAGTCACACATCACAAGCCAACGGAAACTCCGAGTCTATTGTCGTAATTGAAAACTCAATAACTACAGAATCTGTTCCAGTCATTTCAACTGCAGCAGAAGTGTCTGTCCGTCCTCTTATTGTATCAAAACCCACTCGGGAACAGAACAAAATAAACATTTCAGTGCCTGCGTCAGTGCTGGTGCGTGCACCACATGCACATTCGACCATTCCATCAGTTATACCAGTGTCCATTGCAAATCCTAACGCACCAGTACAGCCTGCGCTCCCCGTACCTGGACATCTGAAAAGAACATCAAGTATGCCGATCTCAATCCCCACTCCAGCAATTGTCACAAGTCCAAGTGCTGTTAATCCACCATCATTCATTGGAAGTGCCAAACAGGTAAAAATGGGAAATAATAAAGAAAACCTTTGAAGTCATAACACCAATCTATCACTTAATGCTATTGGGATTCATGACTTGTGGTAGTTCACTTTGAATTTATGGGGGAAGGGTAGAAGTTGGTGGCCAAATCTATTGATCTGCTATTATTTTTGTTTACCGTAAATCCCGGTGTATAAGCCGAGAATTTGACCCCAAATTTTTGATACATAGTTTGGGGGTCGGCTTATACAA
>JANRMR010188659.1:0-10894 GCA_025434825.1 Bergia sp. 'catenularis'
CTGATTCACTGCAGTTGTGTGCTCTAAAACTGGATAGAGCCACGGATTACGTCATGTCACGCAAGCATAACTTCCCGCATATGGCAAGAACAAACTTTTCAAGATCAAATAAATCACTTTTAAAACATCAAATTGATTACATTTTTAGATGATCTATTTTCTAAAAGGAATAAAACAATGTCGTGTGTGACTCTATACAAGAATAGAACACGGAGTGATGTAGTAGGACACTCAAAAAGCAGAGAGAAAAGTTGTCTTTGCCTCGTTTTCTCTCAACACTTTTCTTGTGTCCTGCTACGTCACTCCGTGTTCTATTCTTGTATAGAGCCATGTGTGACACTGTTTTATTCCTTTATAATACCACCTAGTATCACAGGTTAAGATTTAGACCTTGTTTAAATAACTGGCCCTTAAGGTATAACCAGTTGAACTATTTATAAGTAATTATCACCTGATCCTCCGTGGTACCCCTAACACTTGTGCCAGCTGTAAGCCCCCCCTGGCCACTCTGCCTGAGGTGAGACCCCTTGTTACTTATCTCTGCATTCTGACAGTAACCATAGTTGTCAGCTAACACTGATGACTGGGAATCTGAACCAACTGGACTGGCGTCAGCCGAGCCACGGTTGATTAACTCTTCTTGCCACTGTTGCCTGAATGATGCAAGTTCCTCCTCAAGCTTTCTTTCATTCTAAAGGTATAAGTTGAAGGTATTAATTAAACCTTTTAGGCCAAACCTGTGCTTTATTATCATTGGCCAATGTGAAAGTGAGAGCGCAATGTCAATCCTGTTTTTGATAGATTTGTTCCAAGATTAATATAATGTATTTTAAAAGTGAATTAAAAGGAATGGGCATTTCAGATAACAGTGCTGTTCAAATAACCCCAACATTACCTCAAGGGTGAGCAGTACTTTTTTTTAATTTCTTGGAGAATTTACATGTATTACCATTATCTTCATTCCAACACAATGCCCTCAAAGGCCCTATTTTTCTTTACAGTTTATCAAGAATGCTTTAACACCAGGTATGACACCAGCACCAAAAACAAAAATGGTTGGGATGTATTCTAACAACTACATTCTACCCTCCTCATGAAATCTAAGGCCGTTTTTCATTTGATTGGTCTGGCCGGTCCGACCAGTCAGTTTTCAAATGGAGCGCACAAATTATTAGAACTGGTCCTAGCCAGAATGGCACTGCTCATGGATCAGAGCCACTCAGATCTCTCACTCCAGTCAACCAAAGTGCAAGAATTTGGCAAGTTTTAGTGGGAAGAAATACATGTGTACCTTCTTATCTGTGATTGGCCAGCTATGTTGACATTGACCTTTCCATTTGCACTGGCCAGAACCAGTTCTTTTTGGCCGGCCAGACCACACAAATGGAAAGCAACCTTAGCTCCTTGGGTCATTTTTTCATATCTTTATTCCCATAGCAACGGGCATTTGGGGGTTCCAAGGTAACAGAAAAACAAGTTCTCATTATACGACAACCAATGTTATCCTGGGGGAATCTGATCAACTTTCTCTTCCCAAGAGTTTCCAGGCATCTGATCAAGATCAGGGTGGGACAATCTGACTACACTTGGTACAACAGGACTACAAGTCAATTTGCCAGATCCTGGGCCTAGGACTATTCTGACTTTACGGAAAATCTTGCTCTAAATTGCGAATTTCGCATACAAATCTCAGCTAGAATGCTCGACAGATGATATGAACATTTTCAACAACAGTCTTCCATGCACTCCACAATTTGGTTTAATTGTTACATGCATGAAGAAACATTCAAATATGACTAGCTGAGCTGCAAATGAGAAAATCAGAAATCTTATTCCCAACTGAGTAAGAAAACGATGTACAAAGATAACATGATCCAGAAAGTTACTTAGAACAAGAAATATTGCTTTTTGAACAAAATGAGAGCACGATTAATCCGAGGTCTTTTAAGACTTTCGGTTTGGGACCCTCGACAACCGAAAGGACCGTCAGGATGAGTTGATCGATAATACAAATAGTCATTTTTAGCACTATTAAAAGCCAAATATTTCTCAATCATTAGATAAGTCTCCATTATTCATCTACATTCATTAACATTCTGGGAAACAAACAAAGCGTTTAAAATCCATATTGCCGATTGTCTGATCGAGCCGAGAGCTGCACCGCAAGGAAAAATGAACAGCTGACAACTCGAGACATAAAATTACGAAAACTGTACGCTATAACTATAAGGGATCAAGGAACGACTTCAACTTTTCTGGGACTTTTCCTCATCTTACATCTGCCAAAACCTGCTAACACTCACCGCCATCTTATAGCGATATTGTAATTCCACAGCAACAAAGTTTAGTGAGCTTATGGTTGGATGGACGACGCATCTCGAAGAAGTAAACCTTCGCTCCCACAGAACAATCACTCCAAGATGCCATCTTGTCTTCGCAAAGTAAAACGAAACGCAACACAAGAACGAAACAAAACTGCCTATTCGTCAGTTTTACATTCTTCTTAGCCAATAACAACATGCGAAAGAAGCTGTTTGAGGCTGGGACTTGTTTGCATATTTATAGTGAATAAGCCCCCTCGACGCTTTTCTTTTCAAGCTCAAGTAAGAAAAAGTGTCCGAAATGTGAACATTTGCCCGAGGCAGAGTGAAACATTGAGAACATTTTTCCAGATGAGGGCCTAATGTCCATTTACAGACAAAATATCGAATGTGCATACATATAATGTCACGTTGCATAATTTATATTGCACGATATTGATATAATGTATGCCCCGTTCGCTTTTCGATTTATTGCACGCAACATCGATACAAATGAAAGATGCTCAATAAACAAAATATCGAATGTATGTACATCAGTGTCAAGTAGCATACAGCAATTTTGTGTGCAATAAATCGAGATCGGAACGGGGTGTAAGTCAGTGTTGTGCGTTATAAATCAAGGTGTTTTCATACAACTAAATGATGAGTCATGTGCGGAAACGGAAGTCACTTGACGGTAAGCCATTGGAACCTTGGATACGAGGTTTTCCCGCCGGTGGCAAAGATCAACATGAACAATCGAATTGTTTCTTTGTTACTGTGCACTTGTTATCAACAATTACAGTTTCTGTGTCTCTGTCGTGTGTTGTGCATAAGGGTGGAGTTTGGCGGAGGCTCATTTTTTATGTTTTTTTGACAATTTTTGTTTGAATAAGCTTTCTCAATTTTCCCATGTACTTTTGCTGGTCACAGTTACTTCTAGGAAAATGTGAAACAAATAAGTTTTCTTAGAAAAGCTCTGACAACTCCGCGCCCCCTTCCAGCCTTATCGACTTTGTAGCAGAAAAACTCCTGATACTTCTAAATTAAAAGTGTGAAACGTTTGTTGAATTAACCCCTGGGAAGATCAAGAATAACCATCAGACAGGAGCATTGAATCTGGGTAACTCACCGGCTTTTCTTCTCCCTCCCCTCCCCCATCCTTTTTTCTCTCTTTTCCCAATTCTCACATAAATGAAATTGTTTCGTTGATCAACAAAACTTGATATGGTATGTTTTTCGCCTTTAGGTTTGGTTGAAAACTGACGTTTCGAGCGTAGCCCTTGTCAGAGCTACGCTCGAAACGTTAGCTTTCAACCAAACTTAAAGGCGACAAACATACCATATCAACTTTTGCTCATCAAAGAAACATTTTCAGCTTACTCGCCCACGTAGAAAAACAGTTTTTCCAAAACTAGTTTCCCAGTGCTCACGTAAATGAGCCTGTCCACAACCTACTCAGATCGAGATTAGCCAAAATTAAAACCAGTGGTACTCCCATATATAATCTGTACGGGGTGGTGCCCAACCTCGTTCCCAGGGCTTTTCCCTAGCAAAATGGAGGGGCGCCCTGGGAACGAGGTTGAGGAGGTCCGCCCTTCAGGGTATACTTTTTGACTTTCTGGCAATAAACAGGGTATGCTTTTTTATTTTCAGTTTTCAGATATGCAGATTGTTTCTTGTACTATCAGAAACAGGGTAATAGTCTTGATACTTGCAAACGTAGAATTAGAAATTGATTTTTGCCAACCAACAAGTTTATTTAATTTCAAATTCTCGGTCGTTATCTCATAAGAAGCATTTTAACTTGTAACAAATACATCACGCGTGGCAATCACGTTCTCGAAAATGGGTTCTAAATGGTGTCTTTTTAGTTAAAATCATAAAGAGAGTAAATAAAATTGTCTTAATTTATCATAAACACGGTCAGGGTCTCAGAGCTTGGGCCGCCCTCCACCCCCGGGGCTGTCAGATCATGGCTGCGCATGAGACAAGGAAAATTTCGAAACGTTTTGGCGGGTAATTGGATCTTCCTCGACCAGTTGATCGCAGTCATTACATCCAAATAAGGTTAGATAAAAAAAAGCTAAATCCTTTCCCGAGCCAAGTGGCTCATAAGGCCAGCGCTTATCTCCGGTTTCCGTAGTGTTAAGCCGATGTCCCCCTGGACAGAACACTAATCCATCGCAGGTTAGCCCCCAGCAGAAGCTGGTATTCATTTGCACAGCTGAGTCGACTGGAGCTAGTCAAGTAAAGTGCCTTGCTCAAGGACACAACACAGTGTTCAGGCTGGGGTTCGAACTCACGACCTTCAGGTTACGAGTCAGACACGCTAACCACTCGACTCGATTGCACTTAGGTGTTGTAATATTCTCCTTTGGTTAAAACAAAAGAATAAAATAATAATGGTGATAAAATCAAAATCAAAGATATGAAATTAAAAATAACTGAAATATTAAAACTCTGGCGCCGTTCTCAAGCGATTTTCCGCCAGTTAATGCTATTATACAGGAAGGACAGGTTTGACTCAGAGGGTTTGACTGATAAATATGGAATTATAAGTGTAGTTTACCTAATCCAAAAGAAGAGAAAAGGTCGAGAAAAACCGTCCGATAGGAGAATTAAACCTGGGACTCTACACACAAAACCAAAATGACACCTCTACACCAACCAGTCACTTCTACATAACAAGTTTTAAAGAAACCATGAAAATTACACCGGAATAAAGATCAACCTTTTCAGGACTGATTGCGGCAGTTTAACGGGACTCGCTGTTAATTTCAACACAAAAGCAGTGGTTTCATTTGAGCTTTTTTTAAGGTCCGTAGACTGAACGTTGCTGAGACGGTGGGTCTATAAAAATGGCGCGAAATATGATTCTCTCCATATCCAACTCTACATGTATGTAACACTGACGTTAAATACGTTCTATAGCCAAGAAAATGATCAAACATATAACTTTCCAGGAGAAAATAGTCAACACTGACTTCCAGAAACAATAGCGAAGTTCTAATCCGACATATCGTTGAAGAAATATATTCCAATCGACAAATTCGCAGCTGCATGAAAAGAAAACAGTTTCCACATATCTTGTAATTTAACAACGACTCCATGCTTCCAATTTCCAAAGCGCAATCTGAATCAGATTGACTTTTTATTTTAAAAGAATGAAAATAAAATAAATAAATTAATTAATTAAAAACGGCACCCTCCCCCTCTCAAACGCGGCACCAGTGGTATAAGTCACGTGACTAATTGAAGCCATGTTTGCAGAATTTTCGAACTCCGGAGTTGTTGCTGTAGTGGTTTCAGCATAGCCCCGTGGCTATTAAAATCTGTAAATTTTGCCTGGCTAATGCAAGGAAGTGAAGACAACTAATCGGTTCAGGTTAGTACTCTCAATTTTTCTGTTATAGCAGTAATCGTCGGTGGTTTTGACCTACAAAGCGCACAATGTGAATGTCAATTGCAGGGAATTATCATATACTCTTTGAAATTTTTTAAAACTACCGAGCTACTTCATTTACAAGTCCCTTGATGAAGTTATTTCATATTAAAGTCGAACCCGATCGTAGGTTTTATCGAAGATTCTTCCATTCATCCCGGAAACTGGAAAATCGGAGCTGTCATGTCGTTCGATATTTATGGTGTTCGCTCATGTCATTCATGAGTTTATAAGACTTATTTTGAGTGTTGCCGAAACGTTTTGTCCTTAATTGGAGAACAAAGAATGAAGTCGGCAGCTCTGTTGCTTTTCAGGAAGCTTTCTTCCTCGAAGCCTTCGAATTTATAGAAATCCTACATTAACAATGAATTGCAGTTGCAGAGTTTTTTTTAATTACAGTGACAGTGTGTGAATGTCGAAAAGTTATTGAACTCAGTAGTCGAATTACACACAAGTTTCGGACAATCGCAACACTTCCCCAAGACATATGAGACTGTTGTTTTAATGATCACATTATGCTGCATCGAAAATATTTGAAATGTAAGTTTGATTGAGAAAAGAAGGAAACGTTGGGCAAGGTTGTAAAATTTTCTTCGTGCTGATATTTGAAACAATTGAGCTGTGTGAAACTGTTGTTTGTTGATTTGTGCGGTTTGACTTATTAAAATTTCATTGGATATAATTATTATATGAAGTTCGAATGCCTGATTTTTGAGACTTTTTCTTGCCGAGGAAGTAGCTTTTTTCTTTTGTAAAATGTTGATGTTGATATAAAGTATTTGGAATTAAATGGATTTGTATTATTACAGATTAAAAGTTCAAGAGCACAGCATACATGTAAATTTATAAGCTTATATAATTATTCAATTTTTAAAACATTTATCGTGATAGAATAATGTATTTACTAATAAGATCAGAATGGGAACAGTTATAAAGAATCAATTGATGGTTTTTTCTTGCACCAGGGTAGCAACAGGATTTTATCACTGACTATAACTCAAATTTTAAAAGATTGTCTGCAAACGCTCTTTGGAGTTATTAAATGTTTTGTCACGTACAAAATGTACAGTTCTTGTAGCAAATTCTTGATATAAAGTGGATTTCTTTCTTATCAGTTCTTAATCATCTGCTTTTCAGTTACAATAAAGAACTAGTTTATATAGGAAATACCACCATTAAAGAAGAGTACCACAAATTCTTGATGAGAGTGGCATAATATCAAAAGTGCAGAGCACAAGTCATATGTCATTTTTGTCAAACTCAAGAGGTATTTTGCATTCGTATTTCAAGAACTTAAGTGGTATTTCCTGTTAAAACCACAGCTATAAAAAAATACTTTGATTTTTTTCAAATAATCTGATTCTTTCTGAAGAGTTCCAAAGATTTTGAAAAAAAGTATGAAACTCTCCAAATGTCTTTCCAAATGTTTTTGAACACTATCCAAAGATTTCCCAAAGCCTTCCAGAGGTTTTCTAAAGACTTCTGACATTTGACTTACCAAAGATTTGGTAACTATGTATTTGTATGGATCTTTGTACCAGGTGAGTGTCATGTGATCACCTTCCAAAGTGATGTTATATGGGAAGGCGATTTGTAGCACACAAAAAAATACCGTATTTCCTCAAATAAACCCCCCCCCCCTCAAATAAGTGCCCCCTTTAGAGTACAAAAGATGAAATAAGTGCCCCCTTTAGAGTACAAAAGATGAAATAAGTGCCCCCCTCGAATAAGCACCCACCTCCCCCCACGAATTTAACAATATCTGAACTACAGCTTGCATAGAGTCCTTCCACATTTTTTTTTTTTTCAGTTTTTAAAAGAAAACAGTCGAGAGTTTCTTTTCATTCAGGTCTTCGTGTAAAATGGTCAGGTCCATGTGCTTGCAAATATTTTGCAAACTCTTTAGCTCATCTTTCAATCTTTGGGCCATTTGCACATTCTATGTGAATGTCTGAACTATGCACGAAAATCGATACCGTTATCTAAAAATAAGTGCCCTCCCTTGAATAAGCGTCCACCGAGGTGCTTCTTTAAGGAAATACAGTACTTAGTATAAAAATAGAGTTCCTGTAACATGACAAATTATGGTTTTTAGTGCCATCTTATAGTGTTTTTCAGCAGAACATTATAGGTTTTTGATTGTTTGAATTGTACTCTGTTAAACACAAGAAACCTGTCTGTGTAAATGTGAATTTTCAATTGTTTTCCAGAAACTGGTACAACCCAAGTTGTAGATCTAGAATGATACAAGTGTATTAATAACCTCCAATATCTGGGCGACACTAGCTGGATGGCATTCAGAGTTAAGGGTCGCCCCCCTGTCTTGGACCAGTTAGAGTATGATATCTACTGGACCGAGTACAGGTCAATTGAGGAGAGCCAAGTTGTCAATCATGATGAGGAGGAGGAGCAGATGGGAGGTACAGAACTTTACAAGTTTGTTCTTAGCCTTCAATTATTGGTAAATGTCCAGAAACTTCAGGTTAGAACTTTCCCACATTTTGGACAATCAAGATAACTTCAGTTATTCAGTACAAAAAACAATTCCAGGAATGGTTCTTATAAAATTAATACTGTTTTACAGATGAAACTAAAGCTGCTGTAAATAGTTTTAAAGTTAAAGACTTCAATTATACAGAATGTACCAGAATACTCAGTTGTAGTGTAAAATTAGCTTACTAAGGAAAAGAGGGTACAGACCTGTATAAAAAATATGTAGAGATATTTTAAAGTAGGTGTAGTTTACAATGTTATATTTAACAATTATCCCCCGAGTGGAGGTGAATAGTGGCAGATATTTACTGAGGTGTGAATACGCCAAGGTAAATATCCATCACTAGGCAGGGGTAATTGTTTTAGTATCAACCAAACAGGTGAATAGCACTTTTAAAAATAATTTATTTACATTTTTTGCAACATAAAAAAGTGAGCAAAAAAAAGCCTCAATCTTATGCATGTCCATCTCGCATATACACTTGTTTCATGCACGAGTGACCAAAGTGAATAGCACAGGATATTCGGTTTTGATGAACCAATCAGAGCATGTGAAAAGTGCTATTCACCTGGTTAATACTAATACCAAATATGGAACTTAAATAAAAGATTGGAAAACACTCATTGTAGTTGTTGACTAATTTTAGTAGATATCAGACAACCTCATCTTATGTGGGACAAGCACAAAGTAAGCCTTCTGGTGTCTGCATTTTTATTATATGCACAACCAGAAATTTCTTTAAAATCAAGCCCTGTGTTTTTCGTTGTTATTTCTTCCAGAATGTGAGCAGGAAATTGAGTGGCTAAAGGAAGCTGGTTTTGATGCAGTTGTTAACAAGTTTAGAGGTAAGAATTTTTTTGTTACTATTCAGTAATTTACTATTCAGCCTGTTAGTAAAATTCTACTAGTTGATGTCATCTGGGTTACATGGATCAACCTAACTGAATTTTTATTTCTCAATCTGACATCAAAAAATTTACCAGGTATTTTTTCATGTACAGAATTTATAAAGTGACTTTTTAATTAAAAATAGTTGCTGGCCCCATCGTGCTGGCCACAGCTGTTCAAGAGTTGTAAACTGGCCAGTACTGGGCAGGAGTAAAAAGTACCTTGTGGCCATCAGGCCAGCTGTCTTAATGTCAAGCCCTGGTTATGGAAATTTGATGTTAGCTAATCTATGTTACACCCTTAAAAATTTACACAGCTTTCGTGTAAAGCAGAGGATTTCTTACAAAAATATTGTAATTTACAAATACATACAAAGCAATGAAAGGAATAGCCCACAATACATTTTTGTGATCTTATCATGTCCTACAGACCGTCTAGACCACTCAGATCATCAAGCAAGAATCTTTTACCTTATGATGGAAACTAATAAATTTAAGAATTGTCAACTCATTTAATCTTGTTTAAAAACACTACTTTTTAATAGTGTGTACAGCAATGAACTTTTTATTATTATTCGATATTTTAAATGTGAAGCACCATTAAACTCCATATTAGGAAATGGTGCTTTATATATCTTTTATTTGTTATTATAATGTAGTTGTACCCACATCCAAAGAGAAATTTGGTTGTTGGAATTTATGAGGAACTGCATAGGGAAACATGGCAAAGAATGGTTGAAAAAGGAAAAATTGTTGCTGCGGTGCACCCTTAAAGCCAATATTATATTTCTTTAGAAAATAAACCTTACAGATATTTTTTCCTATCCCTGAAATCTTCTGGTAATCATGTTTTTATGTATTCTACAGACAGCAAAGAAATTGACCCCAATGATGCAGATATTCAGAACATCACAGGCTCACTAACTAGGAAACAGGCTGATGCCGTTAAGCGAAGGATAGACACTCTCAATGCCTCGACAAAGAAGCAAGCAATGGCTAAGCTTTCTTCAGTGCCTGTACACAAGTCCAGTTATCCTGCAGATGTGCGAACAATCTTCCCTGCTCAGACATCTGGCCAGCCCAGTAATACGGGTCAGTCTGGACATACCAGTTATATCAGTCATACTGGTCGACATGGTCCAAATTCCAGGCCAGGTTTGTCGAGAAAAGCATTAAGTGAGGGAGTACAACTACAAAAGCAGCAATCTGGTGATGCAGAATTGAACTCACATGGATCCACTGGTTTGTTAGGAGATGTTAATGATGACAGGGGGATCCACATGCAGGTGCCGCACCGGGCAGTTGAGAGAAGAGGAAGTGATGATATAAGTCTACAAGCAGGTCTGTTGCAACCCACCCACTGCCAAATCACATTATTTTATATTTTTCCTTTGTGTTGGGACACGGGACAGGCATTACTAAATACTAAATTCTTTTCTCCATATAATTCCTTTTAACCCGTTCAGTCCCATACTTGCCAACTGTGCTGATTCAGCTGGGACAGTCCTGTTTTTTGGCTAAAAATCAGAGCACTCCAATTATTTGAAATACAGTTAGTAAATAAATCCTGAGTTTTGAAAAAATTAATTAAAGTCAATAAATCAATTTTTTCTTGAATCATCTCACCACAAATGCAGTGAAGGGCAAGGCAACACATAGCTAATATGTAACAAGTTAGTACTAGGCTACCTTTTGTTTGGGCTCTCAAAATGCAGGCTATGGCACTTCAAAAGGGACTGACTGTTAAATAATTCCCTTGGGCAAGGGG